>MJUU01016755.1:7036-44684 GCA_002080025.1 Modiolus philippinarum | reverse complement strand
AGCTGTTTTTGCCTAAGCTGTTAACATAACCATCTGAAAGTGTAAGCAATGATTTGACGTGATTTGCTAGAGATAAATTATTACAGTCGTAAACTGTTTTTCCGTTTTGGTGGACTGTCATTTGACTAAGAAAATTTGTTACATCTGAAATAACAGATACTGTGTCGTTGTTTGGTGCTGCTCCGTCAGCTAGTTTATCTACTTTGAACTTAATTAAAAAATACCCATTGTACCAGTCATAAAACAAAGCCCTATCGTTTATACTAAATTTGTAATCCGTTTTGACTTGTGCTTCTCCATTTTGTGGAGTTCTTATGGGAGTGTCTAGTAAAAAGTTACAATACTCATATCGATCACAGAACTGTGTTCCTCTAAACATTTTTTATTACTGGATTATTATTTTTCTTTCTTATATAGAAATGATAGAGTTTATAAGCAGTGTCTTATACAGGTTAAACAAGAGTCTTGAGCGTTGGAAAAAGAGTAAAACCTATAAGATTTTTGTTTTACTTATGAGATGCTTAAACCGGAAGCAACGTAAAAAAATGTGAGTGAACTAAGACCTTATTAAAAATCTAGCCCGTTTTACCCGTCTCAACTGTAGTGAATAACAAATCTTACATGTTTGTTTTTTTTTTCTATAGTCCCGTAGGTAGTAGTTGATATGGGAAAAAATCTGCGGTTTTCAAAAAACGTTTTTTGAAAACCGCAGATTTTTTCCCATATTAACTACTGTTGACCGGGCGCACATTTTCAACATAAAGTGCTACCGCGCTTCATTAAAAATGTGCTTCGGTCAACCCTTTCGTATCCCTAAGAAACTTCAAAATAATGCATTCAATTCTTAATTAAATTGAGGATTGTTCAATGAAAGAACATCATCTATCTTTTTGTCCATTTTTCCTTTTCAAGATTGCGGTCGTGGAGTTCGTAGTCTACCTGTTTTGGGTTTTACTAGTATGTTAATTATACTATATAATAGGTAAAAGGGGACAGAGTTCTAGGGGAGGTTTGAGAACCCATTAACTGATTTAACTCTATCGTTAGCTTTTGCTAGTGCCAGTACCAAGTCCGGCTGTCCCGAGTTCCTATCGTTGTTTTTTGTTTTTTATTTGTGTTTTTTTATGCACACCTTGGTACATTGTGGTATGGTACTGTGTTTTTTTCATGCACAGTTCCTTGGCACATTGTGGCATGTGACTCTGTTTTTTCATGCACAGTTCCTTGGTACATTGTGGCATGTGACTGTGTTTTTTTCATGCACAGTTCCTTGGTACATTGTGGTATGTGACTGTGTTTTTTTCATGCACAGTTCCTTGGCACATTGTGGTATGTGACTGTGTTTTTTTTCATGCACAGTTCCTTGGTACATTGTGGTATGTGACTGTGTTTTTTTCATGCACAGCTCCTTGGTACATTGTGGTATGTGACTGTGTTTTTTTCATGCACAGTTCCTTGGTACATTGTGGTATGTGACTGTGTTTTTTTCATGCACAGTTCATTGGTACATTGTGGTATGTGACTGTGTTTTTTTCATGCACAGTCCCTTGGTACATTGTGGTATGTGACTGTGTTTTTAGGCCATTGTAGGTGTTTCCTGTTATCTTTTTTATTCTTGAATCGGGTTTCAGGGGCTCAGGCTACAGAGTTGCCGGGTGCGTCCCCAGATGGTGGATAGGGAATGCCCTGTCTAAGAAGGGTAATACGGAAAGCCTGACCGCGAACCATTGTAGCCATACTGTGTAGAGAAACGCTCCATGAAGTATAAAGACCCAACTATATTTCTCTAAAGAGAGCAGACGCACTGGGTGTCGTATTTAAGGCTGTCCCTACCATTTCTTTCCCTTTCCAGTGGCAATCAAAACTCGTTGCCCTGGTTTTCCCTTCCACCTTTATTTCTTTCTTCTTTAACTTACAATTTTTTTAATTGATTAACTTGTTCTCGTCCTGATATAGTTGAAATATTGCTCATTGGACGTTAAATTCTAACTAATCAATTAATCAATCTTTTTAACCGGGTTTTCCGTCGGAAAATCCGGTTATTAAAATGGTGAAAATGGCGGCGGGCGGTGGGCCGGCGGGCGGGCGGCTGACAAATAGGTACATCATTTGTCCGGAGCAAATCTCCTACAGTATTTGAGACAGGAAGTTTTTATTTTGCAGATTAATTGTACATATATCAAAGGTGTGCATGGTACTTTGATTTCGATTTTTGATAATTCATGTCAAAAATATCAGTTGTTGAACTTAGTCAATTTTACGTCAAATTTTCAACAATAGGGTATCCCCTTTGTCCGAGCAAATCTCCTACAGTATTTGAGACAGGATCTTTTTATTTTGCAGATCAATTGTACATATATCAAAAACGTGCATGGTACTTTGATTTTGATTTTTAATAATATATGTAAAAAATATCAGTTGCTGAACATAGTCATTTTTATGTCAATTTTTAACAATAAGGTAGCCCTTTTGTCCGGAGCAAATCTCCTACAGTATTTGAGACAGGAAATTTTTATTTTGCAGATCCATTGGTGTGCATGGTACTTTCATTTTGATTTTTGATAATTTATGTCAAAAATATCAGTTGTTGAACTTAGTCATTTTTTAGTCAAATTTTAAAAATAGGGTAACCCCTTTGTCCGGAGCAAATCTCCTACAGTATTTGAGACAGGAAGTTTTTATTTTGCAGATCAATTGTACATATATCAAAGGTGTGCATGGTACTATCATTTTGATTTTTGATAATTTATGTCAAAAATATCAGTTGTTTAACTTAGTCATTTTTTTCGTCAAATTTTAAAAATAGGGTGCCCCCTTTTCCGGAGCAAATCTCTTGCAGTATTTGAGACAGGAATTTTTTATTTTGCAGATCAGTTGTACATATATCAAAGATGTGCATGGTACTTTGACTTTGATTTTTGACAATTTATGACAAAAATATCAGTTGTTGAACTTAGTTTTTTTACACCAAATTTTTACCAATAGGGTACCCCGTTTGTCCGGAGCAAATCTCCTACAGTATTTGAGACAGGAAGTTTTTATAATGCAGATCATTTGTACCTTTATAAGAGGTGTGCACAGTATTTTTATTTTCCTTTTTGATTAAAATCCAAGTTGCTGAACTTTCAGAAATAGGCTACTTTGGTGGAAGGTTTAACATTGAAAATTAATAAAAATTATAAGTACATTTCAGATATTCAGGGTCAACCCATGTGTAAGATATACTGTCTATGTAAAAGAAAACCCGGTTTGCTGTCACATTGACAGCTTTCCTCTTGATTATTCTAGGTCCAAAATATGCACTACCAGTATTATATAACATTAAAATTCTGGTTAAAATTGTTCATAGTCCATAAGTTCCATATTTTCATCAAGCGAAAAATTATCATAACCCCCAACAAGACATCTACATTTAATATATTGGCATCATGTCTCTGCTGAGTTGAGTGGACAATTAATATCTTTGGAGAATAAAATTTGAAAAAAAAAAACATAAATAAAATGGAAGTTGTCTGCCCCACCATCCCCAAAATCACATCGCGAACTGTCTGACAAGTGCAACAGAACCCAATGGTGGTTTAGATCACTTGCATTTTAACGAAGCTGACAAACAATTATATTTAATTTTTCCAAGACCAGGGGAGCAAAAAATAAGGGAAGTAACTTAGCTGGAATTATTTGTCTGATGAACATCTCGATTTCTATATTGATTTCGATATTTTTGGTAATGATTACTTCTTTTTAGACTACTTTTCGTATTTGTGATTTTAATGCTGCCGATGAGAGGTTACTCCTTGAAACACAAGATAACGAAATTTAGTGTTAATTATACAACTCGGGTATTTTTGTATTTTGAAACCATTGGGCCGATGCAATTGCTGGTGGACCAGAGGTCACCCGAGGCAGAGACATATAATTACAGAGATTGGCAACTCTACTATCACCCCATATTAATCATAACAAACATGGTACGGCCACATTCAGAATTTCTTAAACTACTTCTAATTTAGTCGACATATTTCTAAACCGAAACGTGAATTGTTTTCGTTAATCATTTTATAGTTATGTTTAGAAAATTTGAATTAGAGATATTGATTAATAAACAAGAGGCTCTCAAGAGCCTGTATCGCTCACCTGGCCCTTGATTAACATAGACATTTTATGTTAAAGAGCCCTTGTATATAATTAAACTATAAATCCAATATCCCTAATTAGTTAAAGGGGAGAAGACCTCTGTTAGTTTAACATTGGACCCCATGGGAAACACTAAGTTCCCCGCTGGCTGCCATGTTGGATATCGCGCTGACCTGAAAAACACCTTTTTGCAAGGGACCACTCAATGACTATTGCGGCCAAGTTTTGTTCTAATTGGCTCAGTACATTCAGAGGGGAAGATCTTTAAATGTGTTTTCCCATAGGGTCCAATGTTAAAACTATGTTCCCCACTGGCGCCATGTTGGATATAGTGCGATCCTGAAAAACAGCTTTTTTGCAAGGGACCACCTAAGGATTGATTGATTGATTAAATATTGTTTAACATCTACTCAGCAATATTTCAGCTATATCAAGACGAGAACAAGTTTGTTGATAAATAATCACTTTGGGGTATGGAAATGGCCATGGGACGGGAAATTCTGACTGCCACTGGAAAAGTAGGGTGAAATCGTCAAGGGCGGGGAATTTAGCCTTGTAGCCGATCACCTACGGACCACCCCAAAGAGAGCTTGCTACAAGGGTTCTTTAACGTGCAGGAAGCGTGACATTTCTACCAACACGTGGACCTGAGTTTACATCCCATCCGAAAGATGGGTTGTGTATTTATTAATCCCGCACAACCACGGAATGGGTCCTATTTCTATATCCCGGGACCCTCGGGGTCAGCCTCCGTTTAGGAGGGGTCACACCCCGCAAGCCGGAGATACTGGGTCCTATTTCTATATCCCGGGGTTCCCTCGGGGTCCTCTGTTAGGATGGCTCATACTCCAAGCTCAGAGGATGCTGCGGGCCTATTCTTCAGCCGGGACCGCGCACGGCGGACCACCTAAGGACTATTGTGGCCAAGTATGGTTCCAATTGGCTCAGTAGTTTCAGAGAAGAAGATCTTTGAAAGTGTTTTCCCATAGGGTCCAATGTTAAAACTATGTTTCCCCTTGGCGGCCATCCTGAATATCGCGCTGACCTGAAAAACACATTTTTTGCAAAGGACCAACTAAGGACTGTTGTGGCCAAGTTTGGTTCCAGTTGGCCCAGTAGTTTCAGAGGAGAAGATCTTTGAATGTGTTTTCCCATAGGGTCCAAAGTTAAACTATATCCCCCGCGAGCAGCCATGTTGAATGTAGCGCAATCCTGAAAAACACCTTTTTGTAAGGAACCACCCAAAGACTATTGTTGCCGAGTTTGGTATCAGTTGGCTCAGTAGTTTCAGAGAAGAAAATTTTTGAAAATGTTTTCCCAAAGGATCCAATGTTAAAACTATGTTTCCCACTGGCGGCCATCTTGAATATAGCACTGACCTGAAAAACATCTTTCTTGCAAAGGACCACCTAAGAACTATTGTGGCCATGTTTGGTTCCAATTGGCCCAGTTGTTTCAAAAAAGAAGATCTTTGAATGTGTTTTCCCATAGGGTTCAATGTTAAAACTGTGTCCCCCTCTTACGGCCATGTTGATTGTAGCGCAATCCTGAAAAACACCTTATTTGTAAGGGACAACCCAAAGACTATTGTGGCAAAGTTTGGTACCAATTGGCTCAGTAGTTTCAGAGAAGAAGATCTTTGAAAATGTTTTCCCATAGAGTCCAATGTTGAAACTATGTTCCCCGCTGGCAGCCATCTTGGAAATTGCGCGGACCTAAAAAAAACACCTTTTTGTAAGGAACCACCCAATGACTGTTGTGACCAAGTTTGGTTCCAATTGGTTCAGTAGTTTCAGAGAAGAAGATCTTTGAAAATGTTTTCCCAAAGGCTGCAATGTTTAAACTATGTTTCCCACTGGCGGCCATCTTGGAATTCGCGCAGACCTTAAAAACACTTTTTTGTAAGGGATCACCCAAGGACTATTGTGGCCAAAGGTGGGTCCAATTTGCCCAGTAGTTACAGAGGAGAAGATCTTTGAATGTGTTTTCCCATAGGGTCCAATGTTAAAACTATGTCCCCCGCTGGCGGCCATGTTAAATGTAGTGCGATCCTGAAAAACACCTTTTTTGTAAGGGACCACCCAAAAACTTGTGGCCAAGTTTGGTACCAATTGGCTCAGTAGTTTCAGAGAAGAAGATCTTTGAAAGTGTTTTCCCATAGGGTCCAATGTTAAAACTATGTGTTCCGCTGGCGGCCATCTTGGAAATCGGGCGGACCTAAAAACAACTTTTTTGTAAGGGACCACCCAAGGACTATTGTGGCCAAGTTTGGTTCCAATTGGCTCAGTAGTTTCAGAGGAGAAGATCTTTGAAAGTGTTTTCCCATGGGGTCCAATGTTAAAAGTATGTTTGTTTTCCGCTGGCGGCCATCTTGGAAATCGGGCGGACCTAAAAAAACACCTTTTTTGTAAGGGACCACCCAAGGACTATTGTGGCCAAGTTTGGTTTCAATTGGCTCAGTAGTTTCAGAGAAGAAGATCTTTGAAAGTGTTTTCTCACAGGGTCCAATGTTAAAACTATGTTTTCCGCTGGCGGCCATCTTGGAAATCGGGCGGACCTAAAAAACACCCTTTTTGTAAGGGACCATCTAAGGACTATTGTGGCCAAGTTTGATTCAAATTGGCCCAGTAGTTTCAGAGAAATAGAATTTGAAACGTTTTTTTTTTCATAGGGTCCAATGTTAAATTTTGGTCCCAGCTGGCGGCCATATTGGTTGACGTACAGACCTGAGCGACACAATTTTTCAAGGGGACCACCCAAGGACTATTGTGGCCAAGTTTGGTTTCAATTGGCCCAGTGGTTTCAGAGGAGAAGATCTTTGAATGAAAAGTTTACGGACGGACGGACGGAAGGACGACGGACGGACGACGGACGCAAAGTGATGGCAAAAGCTCACCCTGGCATAGCCAGGTGAGCTAAAAAGATATTGGCAAATAAAGTGGAGACTTCATGTGGAAATCTGACAACGAAGATCGCGATGTGCCTTGTTTACTTTTGAAACTCCTCTTTTATTTCCGTTATTACAACTTCCTAGTTATAAAAACTGGAAAGTATTTTACCATTGTGGTTGTGTTTAGATAGTTTTATTATGATATTTTCATACATTATCGAGATATTAGCGATTTATGTTGTAGAAGTTTTATCGAAGTCTCGATAGCGGCGAGATTTCACGGGAATTCGTCAAGTTGCCAATCTCTGTATTGGGACTGTTGCAATATCTCTAGTTATCGTGTCCGCCGCTAGGTTCGTTAGTGAACTGGTGAGTTCCGGTCGATAAGCCCCGTTTAAACTAATGTTAAATTGGCAAAGTTTAAAATGAAATTGTGAATAGCCCTGAACAATGATACACACAATTTCAAAGCATTTACAATAAATGACATTTAAGCTACAACATCCGAAAATCGCAAAATCGCATGTTTTATAGTTATTTTTAAATAATTTTGTAAAGTTACAATCTATCGACACAAATAAGTGTCATAAATTTATCTTCATATGCCGTTAATTTTTTGAAGAAAAACAATTTTATCTATTTGCTACTTTGCATACTGTTTACCTGTAATCTGGACACAATATCCACACCTGTGGATCGCTTACATGTCAAAATCAGCGGTGTTCTTTTTGATGTACAAATCATATAGGTGTGACAAAACAAGGTAAAAAAAACGAAAATTGTTTTTTTTAAACAATATGTATTTTACTCGGAATATCATCGCCATTTGAAATTTAAATTTTGATTAAAAAATCTTTTGCCTTTTTGCAAATTTGTATAGGATCTAAAAATCAGTAATTTTGTTTTAAAAGAAAATTGAAATGTGTCATGCAAGGATGAAAAGTAATATAAATATATAAAACTAAACTAAAAAAAACGACCGGCTTATATTCTATGCATTTTATCATTTGAGATTTTATTGAAACTGAATATTCTGTTAAGTGCAGGTTACTGCTACATGTCAAATGTCATATAGTCGAATTCAATAACACCTGTATATTGATATACCTGTCATGGTATATTGAAAGGTGTTGAGGGTGGTACATGTTTTGCAAACTACGTGGGGTAAGGTAAACCCTCTCAGGTAATTTGCAATCAGGTGACCTGTTTGGCATCTAAGATTTTAATTAAATTACAACTGAGCTAGCTAATGAGATTGTTTTTGTATGTATTACACATAACAGAAAAGATATAAATAGATAACAACAAAAACATAAAAATTAAAAAAATGTTAAAAAAAAATAACAAAATAAAAAAAAATAAATGTCTTTTATTTGAAAATAATATTTACAACAATAAGTTATAATAGGTTCGAATTATCAAAACTTAGTTTGTACTTCTTTATATTTCTGAACAACCACGGATTATAAAGTAAAAACCGCATTCAGTTGTGTATTTCAAAACTGGTTCTTAACAAAACAGCTTCATATATCGACAAGCCATTTCCTGTATTACAAGTTGAAACATGGAATTTCAATATGCGAAAAGAATTACTTTAAAATTGTAAGTGGTCTTAAAAATATGAAATTTTTAGATGACCAATTTTACATTCAAATGCACTAGCATTATCGACCGGAACTCACCAGTAGATGATAAGGGGAGCTAACTGTGCATTATGAAACAGTCCCATTATATGTCTCTGATGTTTTGTCCTCCTATTTCAATATTTTTGGTAATGAGTACTTCTTTTTAGACTACTTTTCGAATATGGCTTACCATATTTGGGATTTTAATGCTGCTGATGAGAGGTTACTCCTTGAAACACGTGTAGAGCATAACGAAATTTACTGTTTATTATTTACCTGTTGAGAAATATAAACTCCGTAGGATGGGAGCTAGAGGAACGTCGCCGTCAAGAACAGGGAAACTTGTAATTCTGAAATCAAAATCATCCCTTTTATTGTAAATTTTTGTTTTTATTTTACCACAGTCAACGATGATAGTTAGATCCTGAAAAGGGCAATATTTGGAATCATTGTTAGCTTTATTTAGTTTGAGTTGTTGTGGGTAAATGATGTCGACATAATCTGAAAACTGGGGATTGTCAAAAGTAAGAATATCGTCAATATACCTGCTGTTATCATTGAAAATAGAAATAAGTTGATCACTGTTTTGTATTGTTCCATTTTGTAGGTTTTTCATGAAGTCATGTTGCCACAACGAACAAAATTGTTGTCAAGCAAAAAAATAAGTGCTTTAATCGTACCATCACATGTCAAGGAGCAATGATTGTGTAAGTAATGTTAGAAAAGAATCCTCGCTTTATGTTACAGCAAATAACATGCAGGCCACAAAATTAAATCAAAGCTCCGATGGAGCTGAATCTCGAAGCCCTGAAATTCTACATGTGGCAAAACTTCGTAGTCATCCAAGGAACTACTGCATACGTCTGCATGTATTAAGTTATAGTCCGTAATACGTGAAAATAATCGGATTGTTTGATTTCGCATGTTGATTTCATTGCTATTATATATAATCAAGCGCATTTGGCCACTTATTGCGATTTTAAAGGCGTACAAACTTCTTAAAAGGCGACCGCAAAGCTGTAACCGGCCAAGATGCGCTTGATAATTAATTTGTGCGAAAATTCGAACGAACAAATAGCGATGTTCGTATTTTGAATGCCACGAAACATTTACTACACTATTTTAAGAATACGCACTACAACGACTCGTTATTATAAGTTATCACGCACTGAACCACCTAATATGATTATTTAGATAGTGTCGAAAATCGTTGAACGGCAAGCGACCTTCAGGTCGCGCCGTTCAACCATTTTCGACACTATCTAAATAATCATATTA
This sequence comes from Modiolus philippinarum, assembly GCA_002080025.1. NCBI lineage: Eukaryota > Metazoa > Mollusca > Bivalvia > Mytilida > Modiolidae > Modiolus > Modiolus philippinarum. The sequence goes on along the minus strand of MJUU01016755.1, from coordinate 34,757 downwards.
GTTGGTTCAATGCATGATAACATTTTTGTGCGGTTATGCAAACCCGTTTGTGTTTAACTAAGAAAACGATAATTACAAAATAACCTACATTAAACTACACGATTATACATTTATGTACACATAAACGCTTTGTCGACTGACCGCGTACTCTGGACAATACACAGCCGAATGATGTATTGATTTTTCATGTTGTATAAAGTTTACATGGCGTTTTCGTAATACATGGAGCGAAAACCTTTGAAAATGAATGCAAATAAAATGTTTCATATAATTTACATGTTATTCCAAGTATAGATGTATTTCACATTTTAATTTTTTACTGTAAATATCAGGCTGAAATTAGTTTTACATTACGTGGAAGTAGCTATGTTAAACTTTAATTACGATATGTTTATTTATCCATGCTTACTGCATGTTTGTGAATTTTGTCCTTATGTACAATTCTTATATGTACGCTCTTGAATGGCTTTGGTCTACATGTAGGTGAAACACTACATTATCATGATTACTGATTGTCATGTTTAGGGCGGACATGGTTATTTAGCAGGTGGTTAATCAGCCAATAGAATCCAAGTTTACATCCGCATAACCGCACAATGATTTTTTGTAACAATGAATGGGGACATGTTTGACCTAAATAAATAATTTAAATCATAATTATAGAACACCAATCCCTGAATCTATAAAGCACTAATTGATACTCAAAACAATAAATACGTTACTGACTTTGAAAATTTATAAACGTAATGTAATAAACTCAATGTTATAATACTAAATTAATCGCGCTTCTGGACACGTGTACTTATGTAAACTTTAAATATAGATCGCTTCAGCTGTGTGAATACACATCTGACGTGTTTATCGTATGTTTCATTTTAAACCAATAAAAACATCTTATAAAGGTCAATGGGCGTGTTTTCCCATCAGATATAAAGACAGCCATTCATTTTCTATAAGCAACGAGTAAAAAAACGAGTAATTTGATTAACATGCATATTGTTTTCAGTTAAATAAAACAACACTGTATTCAACTCAAGAAAATGAAGAAATATAACTTAAATACTAAATGTATCCGATTTTGAAAGGAACTTGCGCACTATATTTTATTGGAAGCACGAAGATCATCTTTGAGAACTGTTAATAGGCTTGAAGCCTCATGCGGGGCACGTGATTTTTTCTTGCCATATCAATATATCTCCAGCCATTTCATGGCTTCGAGATAAAAAAAAAACATTTATCGGTTGTCCCAATTTATATTTAATCAAATTATGTGGAAGCTTTGTATAAAGTGCAGAAACATCATAAATGTCGATAGATGAAACTGGTTTTTGTATTGATTGCATTTTATCTAAAACTTCAATAGAATTTTTTACACTCCAAATTTTTCACAATATGTTTTGTCCGAATATGACCACAAATAAAATCGTTTCATTGGCTCAAGTTGTCATTTAAACAACCGATATCTGTGGAAAAATAAGATTTTATGAATGAAAATTGTTTTGTAAATTGACCTTTTTATTTTGTAAGTTGACCTTTCTATAAATAAAATGACACAGCGGATCGATCGACAAAAATGGACAACTTGATGAAATATTGTTGTGTAATATACAAGACCGTAATTTATCAAATTTTTGTGTACTAATTTATGCCAAAATTACAAGCAATTATGAATTAAAATTGATAAAATTACGTTTTCTGTATGTGGTCATGCCTCGTGTACTGTCACAAAAATCAATAATCTAATAATGTACATAGTGTGTATTCATGTGATGCTGTACATCACGTGCTGTACATATTCGTAGTATTTAATCAAAGCTCCCATGGAGCTGAATCTCGAAGCCCTGAAAATCTACATGTGGCAAAACTTCGTAGTCATCCAAAGTAACTGCTACATACGTCTGCATGTATTAAGTTATTCCGTAATACGTGAAAATAATTGGATAGTGTGATTTCGCATGTTGATTTCATTGCTATAAATATATGCACTGTCACAGGTAAACAGTGTTATTTTCATCTCGCAAATTACTGCGCGACAAGTTCGTTGATCCGAGACGCAATATAAAAAAACGAGTAATTTGACAAACATGCATATTTTTTTCAATTTATTAAAACAACACTGTATTCAACTGAAGAAAATGAAGAAATATAACTTAAATACTAAATGTATACGATTTTGAAAGAAACTAGCGCACTATATTTTATCGGAAGAACGAAGATCATCTTTTAGAACTATTAATAGGCTTGAAGCCTCATGCGGGGCACGTGATTTTTTCTTGCCATATCAATATCTCTCCAGCCATTTCATGGCTTCGAGATAAAAAGCACAAAGGTCGACTCTTTTTCATTCGCAAATACGGACAAAATAATTATCAAGCGGAATTTGGTCAGTTATAGCGATTTGAATGGCTTAAAACTTATTAAAAGGCTCCCGCTTCGCGATCGCCTTTTAAAAAGTTTTTATGCCTTTCAAATCGCAATAACTGGCCAAATTCGCTTGATAATATATAATAGTTAACTCCTTTATACAAGAAAGTGCACTGGTTAAATGGATAGACAAGTTTGTAGTAGAACATTTGCTTGATGCCGAAATAAAACGATGCTTGTAGGGGTTTTTGTGAAGCTTGTGAATCCAGTACATTGTAGGTAAGGTCTTATCTTTATGTGGAACTTTGAGCATTTCTGTAGCCTTGTAGTTGTTTGTTGAGCGTTTGTTCCCGGGGTTTGTTCGTTACAATTGGTACGTTTGAAAGTATTAGACTTGGCCAATTCGTTTTGTTGGACATCGATATAGTATTTTTTTCAAATGATAGGTGCAAACACATTGTTTCGTACGTATCAGAACAGAAAAAGATATGCAATAAGAGGTGCGCAATTTGTACCCATGGGAATACCTATGACCTGTTGATAAATAGTGTTGCCAAAACGAACAAAAATATTGTACAGCAGAGGATTGGGTGCTTCAATCATATCATCACATGTCCAGGAACAATGATTATTGTAAGTTATATTAAAGAACCCTTGCTTTTTGTTAGAACAAATGAACTGCTGACCAGAAAATTTAAATGATCATTTAATAAGTTGTCCAAATTTGGATTTAATCAAATTATGTTGAAGGGTTGTATAAAGTGTTGAAAAACCGTAAGTAGCGATGGATGAGACTGTTCTTTCAATAGTGCCCTAGGTAAATGGATACAAGTAAGTGCCCTATAGTTAAATGAATGGATATGGTAGAATACTAACTTGATGTTTGATGTTTGAAGGGATTTTTGTGAAGCTTTCCAAATCAAAACATTTGGAATGCAATTAACCAAAATACCAGTAAAAGCTGATAGAGAACAAATAACCAATAGGATCTTAATAGAAAAGCTAAAATCAGCTAAGGACAGAGCTATGCATGAGGGAGATACTCATCAGATTTAAACAAAAATTGTTTAATTTAGATATTGCAAGTATGATAGCATGTATTTTTAAAGGAAACTGGTTTTCGGGCCAGCAACGAAATACTGACCACTGGGTTGGTCAGTGCCCTCAGGGATTAACGGCCAAACAAGCAGTGGCATCGGCCTAGTGGTAATAAATAGAAAAATATGTTCTTTTATATGGAATTTCGAACTCAGAATTCTGAAGACAGAAGTAAGAATCTAGAAAATAGAAGTAATAAGTTAGAATATAGAAGTAGAATGTAGAATATAGAACTAAGAAAGAAGAATTTAGCATAAAGAATTTTGACTCCTTTGGCTTTCCATACTTTTAAACCCTTCATTATACGGTGACGTCATGCAAACTTCCAGTAATGTGAAGGACTTTGAAAAAGGAGTGGGAATGGCCTTATTTAGAATATATTTGATGTTTTTTGTCATTATACAATGTATTTGGCCGCAGTTGAACATTAAAATAAAAGTCAAAAATCTTGATTTGAAGTTCGAAAGCGTACAGACTATTGAATGATATACAATTAATCTAGTGTCCCTTTTTAATACAGTAAATCGTAGAAGGGTAGAAAGACACTTATTAAGCTTAAACATACGTAAAATTTTGTAATAAATACGCATATTTTTATTTCTTTTTATAGATTCAAGACTGAGTTCGCTATATGTTATTCATTGACATTTCAATACAATTTTCCAAAGGAAGCATGTCTTTAGTAAGTATTGCACTGGATATTCACTCTATGAAGTTTTCAATGAGAGGAGTGCTATATATTAATGATTTTTATTTTCCTTCCATTTATCCCCAAATTATATCATGATTAGTATAACAAGTAATAATCATTTAATGTCTGTTTGAACTTGCGTGTGATAGTACTGTTCATCACATAATCTTCAATGTTGCTTTGTTTTGTGGTTTTGTTATTCCTTTGCTTTGATGTATTTTGTCGTGTTCTTAATTCATTTTGTTATTCCTTTGCTTTGGTATATTTTGCCGTGTTCTAAATTCATTTTCTTTTGGTTTAATTTAAGTTTATTCAAGAAATGCAGTTCTTGATATTCGATATTCTGCATTTGAACTGTTTGTTGAGAATTCGTTAATTTATATTCTAAAGACAAGATGTGTCGATCATGCCCGATTTTCACTTTTAGCTTAGTCTGGGGCACATAAACTTTGTCGTCCCACCTTTTATCAACACTTTTATAAGAACATTAATGTGAGATTGTTCTCTATATAAGCACGTAATAATTATTCAAGATCACAGTTTCCTGACAAAACATTTAACTGCACATTACACGAAGCGAAGACGACTTTCAAAGCCCGCGACTAGTTTTTAGATAGGTCGCACTTTCGGAATCTGTCGTGATTCCACCTAGGTAATTTTTATCTCGAAGCCATGAAATGGCTGAAGAGATGTTAATATGACAAGAAAAAATCACGTGAGGCTTCAAGCCTATTAACAGCTCTAGAAGATGATCATCTGCTTCCGATGAAATATAGTGCGCAAGTTTCTTTCAAAATCGTATACATTGTGTTTTTAAGTTATATTTCTTCATTTGAATACGGTGTTGTTTTATTAAATTGCAAACAATATGCATGTTTATCAAATTACTCGTTTTTTTATAACGCGTCTCGGATCAACGAACCTGTATCGCAGTAATTTATCAAAGATGAAAATAACATTTGTTTACCTGTGACAGTGTATTGCATATATTTATAGCAATGAAATCGACATGCGAAATCACACAATGCGATTATTTTCACGTATTACGGAATAACTTAATACATGCAGACATATGCAGCAGTTCTAGTTTTGCCACGTGTAGATTTTCAGGGCTTCGAGATTCAGCTCCATCGGAGCTTTGATTATATTTATCAGCGAACTTGAAAACTTCCATAAATTTGCAATAAATTTATCCTTAGTTGTTGATTTTCAAGTCTTGTCACAATATGGTCATCAAAACATTTAAGCTCTGTCCTTAGCTGATTTTGGCTTTACATTTAGATCATTTTGGTTATTTGTTAGTTTTTAAACATCTTTTAGTTTACGGTCTTCCAAACGTTTAGATTTTATCTGCACTGAAGAGACATTAGTTGTCGAAATGCGCATATGCAGAATTTGAATTCACAGTAACTTCGGTATTTAGTTATTAAGATTATGGCATGGTTTGAAAATTGATTTAAAATGCAATGATTTAAAGGTATACCGATGGGGACTACCTATATGCCACTTTTATTCCATTATTCGTATGAATCAAGGTTACAAAAAGCGCTAGACTGAAATGACAATAAGTCCTTTTATTTTATAGTTTTCGTTCTTTAGATGATGTTCTTTCACTGAGAAATTAATTTAAAGTCTTCCTTCATCTTACATACCAAAAAGATTTCGAAATTGAAGAGACCACTGATAAACCACAATCAGCATCATACCTTGACTTTACCTCTATATTTATAACTATGGACGTCTGAAAACACAACTAAGACAAGCGTGATGGTTTTCAAAAAGTGATCTTTACACGTTTTTTAGCAGTAATATTCAAACGTTTCTGGCACATGGCGTCTACATCCCACAGCTCATTTTCTATTGTCATACATGCAATTTTTGAATATATCTTGTCGACAGAACGAAAATACCGTCTCAAAGACATATACACCTTGATTGTGGTCAACAAATGTTGCAATTGTTATGGTAGACGTTTTACAAGTTTTCTTTTAGCCGATCTATTTCTCCACTCATATGAAGCTGAATTCATCCAAGGGCTTCTTCAAAATAAAGATAAAAAACTGGCCCAGTCCTTTAATTTCAGCTTCCGTTATATAGATGATATTTTATCACTAAACAATCCTCGCTTTGGTGATTTTCTTCATCTTATCTATCCAAAAGAGCTAGAAATTAAGGATACTACAGATACTTCCACATCAGCCTCGTTCCTTGACCTTCATCTTGAAATTGACAAAAGAGGTACACTACAAACTAGGCTATATGACAAACGTGATGACTTCACTTTTCCAATAGTCAACTTTCCCTTTCTTTGTAGCAACATTCCAAAAGCACCAGCATACGGAGTTTACATCTCCCAACTCATTCGCTACTCAAGGGCCTGTGGTCGATACAGTGACTACCTTGATAGAGCTCGGTTGCTTACAAATAGGCTACTTAAGCAAGGGTATGTTGCCCATAACTTGAGGTCATCACTACAGAAGTTTTACGGTCGACATCACGATCTTGTGGACCGCTATGAGATATCTGTTTCCCAGATGACAACAGATCTTTCTCTTTGCCAGTAAAGTTTGTTTTTCCTCTACCGGATTTGACTTTACTACCGGAGTTGACATGTTCAACACGGCGGGTGTCTTATAAGAAGCAGGAGATGCTTACTCTACCGGTGCACCTGATCTCACCCATGGTTTTTATTGGGTCCGTGTTGTTCATTTTTGTATATGTGCGTGTCTTCATTTTCTTTTCTGTGTCATGCCCATGTTATGTCTTCGTTTTTTTGTTTTTCCGACGTTGCCATTGTCCTTGGATTGTTCTTTTTAGACTGACGGTTCGGTTCTCACTTACTTTCAACATAATTTGACAGATCGTTACAATGAGAATACACTTTTTTTGTGGAAAATCCAGAGTGTATTTTCATAGGCAGTGTGACTGGTGGGATACATGGATCAGACTAGTTGTGGTAACCCTTCCGAATCATCTAATGATACCTCTGTTTTTTGTAGCAGGTTTAGTGCTTTAGATGTGTTGCGTTCTTGTTCCTTTTGTTTATTTGGTTTTTATTGTGATATTGTCTCAATCTGTGTTATTTTGGATTGGTCGTGTTTTTTTTATGTTCGATGTTTTTTCTTCTTCGTCCTCTGTGCTTCGGTATACATTAGCCGATGTCCTGCTGTTTGAATTTTCATTTATCAAAATATATTCTTGTAAATTTTCCAGGAGAAACGTTACCCTTTCCGTAGCATTGTTGACGTACCTTTTCTTTCAGATGAGAAGGATGAGCATTCTAATTAGTTTCTTGATTAAATGATTATGAGTGTTTTTATTAGTAATCACCGTTTCATTTATCCTTAATTTAAGTCGTCAATCGTCGTCAGTTCGAGCAAGATAGATTATGTTTGCTGTATCAATTTTGATATTGATATCCGCAATAGCTTTCTCATTAAAAAAATGCAAAATATCACATTTCCTGTCTGATGTTGATGACCAATATACATGAATTTTATGTACTTAAACAGATGAGGATAAATGACAAAAATGCCGTATAGTTAGGATAGATGACAAAAGTGATTGTTTCAAATTTCCTATCGTTTATTTCCCATTCCTGAGTAGATACTGACAACGATTGACTACTTATAATAAGATAAATGACAAAGGTGATTGTTTCAAATTTCTTATCGTTTATTTTCCATTCCTGAGTAGATACTGACAAAGATTGACTACTTATAATAAAGTGATTGTTTCAAACTTCCTATCGCTAATTTCCCATTAGATGGACATTTTGAATTTACATCTTCGTAAATACTATGGTCGCCATCACAAGTTGGTTGACCAATATAGCAGTCTCGATTCTGCAACTGACGTGTTTACATAAGACTAGATCTAACCCTGAGCCATCGTCTCTTAAATATTGGACTTGACGTGTTCCTGGCTAGGATTTTAAAATTTTGACAGATCATTTTTCACACATTGCTTTGTTGCGTTCATAGCTTATTCTGTCGACGTACCCGGTCATCATATAGTTCCTATGAACATGTCTATAGTTGTATCACCACAAAGAATAGTAATAATAAAAACAGTGTGATCTCTTTAAAACTGTAGTGTCATCAGGTGCCCCGGAAGAGTAAGCATGACCTGCTCCACATGTGGCATCCGTCACTATGTAAGTTAAAAGTGTGGTGTAATCATAGGAGTCGGACATTTTATCATATTTCATTTCAAGTTGAAATACGGAAACCCACACATTGAAGTTTCACAAACGTATTTTAAATTGTTCATTCTTGAAACCCATTCCGTACATCAAGTTGATATTAACTAGACATGGTGACGATATGATCATTACACAAATGTTTAATTTTAGTACAGATAATAAATTTAAGGTTGCCACCGCTGAAGATCTTAGTTTAACATTGGACCCTAGGGGAATATGTTGTAAATTGCTAATTCTCCAAAAAGCTGTTTCATATATCAAGTTTGTTTTAATCAGGTATGGTAACATGATGGTTAATAACTAAATTTTATATCTTGTACCGATCACAAATCCAGAATGGCCGCTGCCGGGAACATAGTTAACATAAACCCTAATGGGAAAATGTTGAAAATTGGTCATTCCTGAAAATTGTTTCATACATGAAGTTTATATTACCTGGGTATGGTAATGTTCATTAAAATGTATGATTTTAGTACCGATCATAAATCTAAGATGGGCGCCACTGCAGGTCATAGTTTAACATTGGACCCAAGGGGAAATGCGGTAAATTGCAAATTCTTGAAAATCGTTTCATGTATCAAATTGATATTAACTAGGCGTTTTAACATTAAAGTAATCTACCAGATGAATGATTTTACTACCCGTTGGCTGTCACCTCAGATTTATCATTAAACCCTGTGTGAAAATCTTATTGAGCAGTAGCCACCGGGCGAGTGATACAGACTCATATGTGAACCTCATTGTAATTCCAAAGCCTTTGTTCCTTTGGGATTCTACTGTCTTGTATCATTACAGAATATTTTGAAGGAGAACTTAGATAATCCGTTTGTAGTAGTGACAGTATATAGAAATAAGAGAGGGAGTAGTTTTCTACGTTCATATCCGTTTGTATTTCATTGACTAGACTATACAAAATACATAAGCAATGAAGGGATATGGAGTAAATGCACACAAGACAAAGTCTCTACAAATACATGGTAAAAAGCAATAAAACAACGCTTTTATTGTTGTGTTTCATCTTGAAGTCACCATGAGGCCTTCAACAATGAACTTTGCCCATACCTCATAGTAAGTTCAAGACATGTCTTTATATTGCTATTAATGTATAATTCCACCTTTTATCGTCGTTTCATATCAAAATTGAAACATGTTTATATATTTATGTTTTATTTATCGATATAATATGTTAATTTTAAAGATTTATTTCACATCACAATTAGTGTTGATATATATAGCTGAAAATTCGATGATCAGTATTTAAAGGTAGAACTGAAAGTTAATGAAAAAGAGTTTGACTATACCTCGAGATGAACGGTATTCATAGGGAGGAGAAACATGAAAATGGATTTATAAATAGGGCGTATTACCATGAATCAACTGATAATCACAGGCAGAAAATAGCATCGGAGGGAATCATCGCTGATACAAAGGTGCCAGTGTGTCGTACGAACGGGCATGCTCCGGAAGATGTCACAGATCATACTATTAGGTAATATTTAACACCAAAACATACTTCAATTCTGACTCGTGGCATCTTTGACCATGTTAGAACTCAATAATAAGTAGAATCAAACATTTGAATAAAAAAAAAAACTTGTGGAAGTGGAAAATTTATAGAACAAAATTAGTCGTCCTCCATTTGCTTTTATTTTTAGCGATTTGAAGTAATTTGAAGTTTGTAATTGCCATTTTGACATTTCAGTACTGCTATTGTTACTACTATCACTATATTGTAGATATTTATTTTTTTCAGGCAAGAGCTTTCTAATGGGAATGTTAAATGCAGTAGTGTAAATGGCACACCGGACACGCAAGGAACAAATTACAGAAAATGGTTTATTTTGGTCGCAGGGTTTTTCACGTTTTCCATGACTGTTGGGTTTATATTCAATATGTCTGTACTGTATGTGGAATGGCTGAGTGAATTTGGTAGATCAAATGCAGAGACTGCCTTAGTTCAGTCCGCTTGTTCAGGGATGTTCTTCATTGGGGGTATTTATATTTAAAACAGTTGAGATAATTTACCACTTACCTATGTAATGTTCATTGCTTTGGTTGTGTTTCCCTGATTCTGTCCTATGTTATACGGATTTTCCTAACTGGTCTTTCCCTTTAATCGATTCGGACTTTTATTGTCATTTTATTCATATTCGTGACTTTTATGGAAATTCGCTGGTCAATAAATAACATAACAAGCACACCCATTTAATTTAATTTTTTTTGTTAGAAAATTTAAAAGTAATAATTGAAGCCAAAAAATGATAGATAACCGATGTACCCATTCCGATTAAAATGCGCACTACAATCAATGAAGGTTTTTAAGCATTTGGCTCTTTAATGAGGAAAATAAATTTTCAGCATTTCAATAGTCTCGCCGCTGGACTTTGGGTGAAATTGCACCTTAAAACATTACCATAGAAAAGTTTTCACAATCATAGAGACAATGTGCCTTCATTAGTGGAGCTTGCATGTACTTTTAACTTTTACCTAGTCAAAATAATGATTATTTAGATAATATAAAAAAAAGATTGAGTAATACAGTCATTTAAAAAATGTTGATTTTTGCGAAACGCTGTACCTTATTATCAAATGTTATATTGTTAACCAAAATCTATGAAATTCAAATGTAATATTTTAATAGTTTTTATTTCATTTTTGTGCATTTAAGTTTACAATGTATTTGAACAAATAAAGGGATATGGAGTTAATGTACATGGGACAAATCCCTATAAATAAATGGCAAGATTAAAAAAAAAACTTGCTGGAATTAGTCCCATGTATATTTATATCATATCATGCCACCTGAAGTCTGATAATACTGTGAAATTGACTTATGTCTTCATGATGTTTGTGGTACCGATTGTTAATGTTTTAATGAAAATGTTATTACAAAGACTTTTGAATATTTTACCTTAGTACTGTTTTTGAGTTATGGAGGTAACACGTGGCATGGATTTTAAATCGGTTATGATTGATTGATTAGTTAGAGTTTAACGTCCAATGAGCAATATTTCAGCTATATCAGGACGAGAACAAGTTAATCAATTCAAAAAATTGAAAGTATCAGAAGAAAGAAACAAAGGTGGAAGGGACAACCGGGGCAACGACTTTTGAAAGCCACTGGAAAAAGGGAGTAATGGGTAGGGGCAGGAAATTTAGCCTTCTATACGACACCCAGGGCGTCTGCTCTCTTTAGAGAAATATAGAAGGGGTCTTTATACTGCATGGATCGTGGCGTTTCTCCACACAGTTTGGCTACAATGGTTCGCGGTCAGGCTTTCCGTATTATGACCTGACTACCCCGCATAGACAGGGCATTCCCCTATCCACCACCTGGGGACGCGCCCGGCAGCTCTGTAGCCGAAGCCCCTGAAAACCGATTCAGGTGCCGGGTAAATCGGTTATGTCTTACGGTTAGAAAATGACATTAAACAATCAGCTACAAATCGGATCTTTCAAAAACATTTACTCAACTAACAATGTGACGGGTGCTCTTAACAGAGTAGGACATGCTTACCCTACAGGAGCACTTGATGCCACTATTAGTTTCCAAGGAGTTCGCACTTGGTTTTTATTTTTACGATTTGTAGCTGTCTATCGTCATTGTTCTCTGTGTTCTCGTTTGGTCATGTCTATGGACTAGCTTCGATTTTTGTAATTATAACTTCTTTGTTCCTTCTATGTTCTACTACCGCCATAGATATCATTTCAGTTTATCTAACTGTTAATCCAGTGCAGTAAAGTTGACGATTACGGCCCGCTTCATACAAGAAACTATGTGAGACAATTTCACAGTTAACTAGCCAGTTATTTTCAATTTTTCAAAGCTAAATTAAGATGGCTTTGATAATTCCTGTTTAATTGACTTCTTCGGTTCACCATTTCTTCGTCTTTCTTATCACAGGATTTCTAGCTGGTTCAGCAGTAACCAAATACGGTCCAAAGAGATGTGGAATTCTTGGTGGAGTGATAACGACTATAGGATTTTTATCATCATACTTCGCTGTCAGTATAATATACCTTGTAGTATCGCAAGGTATAATTACAGGTAAGGTTTAAGGTAGATCGATCCTAATAAAAATCTCAGACAGAATTTTTTATTTTGAGATATTTTGTAGATCTTAGCCCCTTTGTTCAAAAAATAAAATAAAAATGATATGTCACCGATCATCTTTTCCTGTTGTCAGGCTTTGAAAATCAGGCCAAATTCAGTATTTTTCAGCAATATTTACAAAGAATATATAGGGAAATGTCACAACATGCTAATTATGTAGCTTTCATATGAAATTAATATCAGATAGATTTTTTTAATTTTTGATATTTCAGAGATATATACTTCAGCTATATGTTGAGCTGAAAAAATCTATATGTCACCGTTTAATTGAGAGAGATATTTTATGTAGTTAACGAAACAGACAATATTTACGGGAAAAGGGAGCTAATTCGCGTGAAAGTGTATGTCGATCTGTTATGACGTCACAATAAAAATGCCAAAATAAGGAATATTCCGGCTTGAAAATCAAATCAATTCCGCATTGGACTCGTGTTTCACAAATGCGCAAATCGAATGCCCCGTGTATTAGTGTCGATCTACCTTAAGCTGTGTTTATATCACAGGTGACTTCAATGGTTCAAACTAATGATTGGCCAGGTTATTTATGAAAAACATTAAAATACCGATTCAGCAAAACATGGATTATTTGTTTTATGTCACATACTTAAAGTTAAATAACAAAATAAAAATTGTACTGTTTGGACACACACACACACACACACACACACACACACAACAACAAAAACAAAACAAAACAAAATAACCAAACAAAGAAAAAAAAAAAAACAAATAAAAATTAAAAAAGTGAAAAGAAAGTCAAGAGCCCAAAGTTTTTGGTCAGTATGGAATTCAACTGCGGGATACCGGGTTAGAATGAATCGTTTCTCATCCTCATGGTTTGTATAAGGTCAGTTACATGCATATCCAGTATGTTGTGATTGGCACGCCGAAAATTTAACCGACTGTGCAATCTTTGCCACTGGTGACGCTCTGTTTAAGGTTAGTGAGGACAGCTGTCACGTGATTAAACCATAAAAATTGCGGGAAAAAATTAAAAATGTTCAGAATGGAATGAAATTTGACAGGAATGTTACTGAGCATGTGTAGAAACGAACTTTGGTTTTAAAAAACATCAAAATGGCGACCGTTGCTATGGAAACAGAAAATGGCGGGAAATTTTCAAATTGCTCCAAATTGACTGAAATTTTACAGGAAGGTTACTTATCATGTGTACATACGAGTTTTGGTCTTCAAAATATCAAAATGGCGACTGTTGCCATGGAAACAGCAAATTGGCGGGAAAATTCAAATTCCTTCGTATATTATGAAAAATGGAAATAATCTTGAAATAAAGTGAGAAAAGGAAAAAAAATAATAAATAAACACAGTAAAAGTGCTGAAAAGGGGAAAATAACTTTGATAAAAATTAAATAGAATAGAGAGATAGTAGTGAAAAAAGTAAATTATGTACACAAAGGGATAAGAAAAGTGGAAAAATGATAGAATAAAACTTGAAAATTGTGTGTAGAGAGAATTCACCCTAGAACAACAATAGCAGTCTCCCCCTTCTACACAATTAACGCAGACGTGATAGAAATACTGCCAGAACAAGTCACTGCTGATTTCCGTTTTATAAAGATCTGTCCCTAGAAGAAAATATGAGAAATATCAACTCATTCATTTAGTCAACGCCATACAAAATATATCTTTATACAGCATAATAGATCATTCCGGTCAAACGGTGGAAATACAAACTACTTCCGTTCGCGCATATGCGCTCCTTTATCTCTCTATAGGACTCCTGCGGGGTCATGTGTCGAACTATCATACAATATATCACAAAATTTGAATTTGTAGATGAAACAACTGCAGTAGAATACTGAAGGAACAAAGGAGTGAAATTCACACAAATCGAAGTCCAAAGACAGGGCAAAAACGAGAACACAGAAAACAATGACGCTAGAAACAAAAACAACGACGCAAGACAGACACAAAGCACAGAAACAGAAATCAAAACATTCAGAACAAAGGCACTCACAGTGTGAACTACAGTGAAACTGAGAGTGACATCAGGTGCTCCGGAAGGGTAAGCATGTCCTGCTCTGTTAACAACACCCGTCACACTGTGACTGATTCAATCCGGGAAAATGTCAAAGTCGGTAGTCAAATCCGGGAAGACGTGAATCTAGCTGAAAATGTCCACTTTCATTTGGGATACTGACACGTCATATCTTTCAATGATGCTATGGTGACGGCCATAGAATTTCTTGAGGGATGAAATTAACAAAGGTTGAACAAATCCCTGGATAAGCAGCTTTTGGGACAGTGTTTGTGCTCTGTTCAAAAAATCACTGTACAAACCACATGCTCGACAGTAACGAATCAACTGTGAAATGTACACTCCATAGGCCGGAGAGGTAGGTATATTGCTGCTAAGAAAGGGAAAGTTCACAATGGGGAAGTTAAAATCATCACGCTTGTCATATAGCTTAGATTACAAATCGTCAATATACAATAAAAGATCTAGGTACGAAGCTGAAGTAGGTGTTTCAGTTGTTTCAAGCTCATTTGGATAGATCTGATGTAAATACTCCATAAATTTAGGATTATTAAGAGAAAGTACATCATCTATGTAGCGGAAGCTGAAATTAAAGGACTGGGCTAAATGTTTTTGTTTTCTTTGAATAAGCCCTTGTAAAAACTTGGCCTCGTACGAGTAAAGGAAAAGGTCAGCTAAAAGCGGCGCACAGATTGTTCCCATAGAAATCCCTATTGACTGTTGGAAAACACGACCTCCAAATTTGACAAAAATACTGTCGATCAAAAATTCTAACATTTTGATTACGTCAGTCTCAGTGTACTTCTTATTTGAATCAGTGTGGTTGTTAACAAAATACGTCTCATCTTTCCCTATAACTAAATAGGTGTATCTGCGTTCTCCTTTTTTTGTGCAGAAACATTGATGTATTAAATCTGCAATTACTGTTTTCAGTTTATTGTGTGGCAGGGTTGTATAAAGTGTAGAAAAGTCAAAAGTTTAAATGCTATGGCAATGGGTAAGACTGGTTGAGGATAGCTGTTCAAGGAGATCTTTTGAATGTTTAAGAATCCACATTTGATTCACACCGCTTGTGAAGTAAGCTTTGTTTCAGTAATTTTTCAGGCCATCTCTGACTGCGGTCAACAAAGTAGTGAGGAGATGTGAAAGAGGTTTAGTGGTGCATCTGGAAGACCCGGCAATGAATATCTCTTTGTATGGATTCTTATGAAGTTTAGGTACCCAGTAGATGTAAGGGAGTTGATTGTTGCCTTCATTAGCTTTTATGCCAAATGATGCTAACACTGAAGTGTGAATTTTTACAATCTCATCCCTCGATATTGTAGTACGGGTATAAGTAGGGTTTCCAGATGAACTGTCGATGCCCATCTCCTTCATAAGACAGTCCAGATAGTGTTTCTTGCACACAAACAGTATGTTGTTAGAAGCTTTGTCTGCAGAGTTCTTACTACAAGGGGATCTTCAAATATACTGGGATTTCTGAATTTCATAGCTGTTTTTAGGCGCCGGATGCGATTCACAATTAATGACTTTATGAACCTGATCCAGTCGGACAATGTCTCAACGTCCCCTTTCTCTTTCTTTGCCCATTTCCTAGCATAGTCTTCAACTGCATCCATCAAAATCTTGAAGTTGTACTTCCAGTTGATGTGCTGGGGCTCACGAAATTTGGGACCTTTTCAGAAGAAATCTCGTAGTTTAGGGTTGTCTACGATATCTAGGTCACCAGTTATAACGTGTCCAGCCGAACTATATTTGAACGGGGAAGAGGAGCAATCAGGTGGTTTGGCTTTAAAGTCATCAATTTGGAAGTCACGCAATACCCGTTTGTAATTGAAAATGGAAGTTGCAATTGGTTTAGTGTAGGAATATGAAATAAGTGGAACTCATTGATCATTAAAATAAGGAGGAATGTTTGATGTCAATGTTTTGCTATGTAGAATATTAGCAAGATTTATAGCGTCCAAGCCTTTATTGCCTAATTGAAATTTGATAAATGTCCGGTTATCATGTTTGTTGGCGGATGTGGTTACAGGCTTGAACAGTCGGTGGTTAGATATATCCAAAACAATTGCTGTTAATTTGTATTCTAGGGAATGGCTATCAATTACGGATGATGCTAAGCATGTTTTGTAGAAGGAATGACTTTTTGAAAGTGGCAAGGAATACAGTTTGGTACGAATGTGATGAATACCTAGAGGAATGGTCATGAATGGAAGAAGACCATTAATTGAAATGTCATGTAGACTAGGGGCAGTATAGTGCCTATGTCCATGACTACGTGGTCTGCGTTGGCTTCCATTCAATATATTCATCACATTCACCGAACTGCATCATGGACTTGACAGATTGCCTACACTTTTTATGTTGTCACTGCATCCGTAGGGTATTGCGGTCCCCAATTCTCTGATCCAGATACAGAAATTTTGTATTAATGATTAATAGTCGTCAAGAATGTATCCACTTCCTGTTTGACATGTGTAACCTACAACTACCTGTTCTAGTCAAGTGAAGACCGTATACAGCCATATGACTATTTCACAGCCAGTGACATCACTTCCGGTTTTTTTCTAATGACGGCAAAATTTTTTGAGGGGAGGAAGACAATGTTGTCAACTTTGAATGCTTGTAGGTCTCTTAAAAGCCTGGTTTGCTATACTGATTTTTTTATATTTTGAAGATATCGTATAAAGGTATATATTTAAGTAAAAAAGGAAATTTTGAATTCGGAAGTTTTTCTGAATATCACTTTTTATGTCCCAAGTGATTAAAAAATCTAACCTCAATGTGCACATAATTGGGAATATTAGCAAAAATAATTGACAGAAGTGGGTGTATTTTTAGAAATACCTTTAAAACAACAAAGACTTATAATCCAAACAATCTTTTTACAAAAACAATGTACAATTGGTTTTTTATATGGTCAAAAGGGGGGTAAATGGGAATTCGGACCATTATTCAGTGGAGGGTAACTTTGACCCCATTTATCTCAGAAAAACCCCTGGAAAGGTGGTCCAATATTTATACCACAGAAAGGGTATATATTCAAGAGTTATATATTTAAAAAATAGCCATTTTGAATTTGGAATTAATTTTGGGGTCAGGTGTCCTCACTAACCTTAAGCAATCGCTCAACTCCGACAAGTCTCGTCCACATCTACATCATCTTACAGCGTTTACAACCAACAGCATACATTACGTTTTCAGAAGTGCGACCATTTGTTAGATTGAAAACATAAGCCGGTCCTGCTATTCACCTGTTTCAAAAAGTGAAAGGACAAGTCAGACAGGGAAATCGCTTAATCGTCTAGTGTCCTTGTATTTACAGGGAGTTAGAAGAGTAGCACTCTTGAAAGACCTAGTAACAAGGTTTTGTTTTATACTGTTCCCTTTCCTGAAGGCCGCAGTAGAAGGCGATTACTGGAAAGCTGCAGACGTGTGTTCTTCCTTGAGAACTAATGGTTATAAATACTAAAGAGATCATCTTGTTGGTTAAACATGATACTCCTTTACCAGTTTAAAAATCAATAAACATTTGTTTTTTACAATTGACTAAAGTCTTTCATGATTTACGCAACCAGTTATCTGAAATAGCAAACAAACAAAGATTTTTTTCAATCGTATAAACGACTTAAAACGCGTGAAAAAGAAATTTACAAAACTTCATAAAAGATTTTTGAGAAGAAATATTCCCACATACTCGGCACATGGCGTCGACATATCACAACTCATTATCAATAATGTCGGTATTTTGTTATTCGCTATTGTCGTGTCTGTAGCTTGTACAACCACTTTTTCAACAGAGCGATATTACTGTCCCAAAAACTTTAATCCACTACAGACGTTTTACGATCATCACCATGACTTGACAGAATGTTCTCACAGATGAGAGTAGATCTAGAGTTTATTACCGGACCGACAAAAACCGACTGTGAAAAAAGCTTTCATTGGCAGTGTGACGGGTGCCACGTGTGGGGCAGATCATGCTTACCCGTCGGAGCACTTGATATTTTATATAGGGTTCACACTGCACGTTCTTTAGTTTTGTGGAGTTCTTGTTCATTGTGTTGATTTGTTTTGTCTTTGTCACAATGTCTCAATTCTTGTTGGATATGAATTTCCGTGATCTTGAATTATTAATTATTGATTTTTGATTTTTGAATTTCCCCTTTCCTCATCTTTACTTCGGTATTCGTTTGCCGATGTATTAAAGTTGTACAAACAGTTTTAAATTCGTGAAAAGAAATAAAATTCAATGTCACTGAAAAAGAACTAGTACAAACGATTTATTGAATCGTAAATTAACTACAAAATCGTACAAGCGATATTCCGAAAAATCGTTAAAACGATTTTAAATAAAAAAAAAACGTACAAACGATTTAAAATTTCACAAACAATTATACTATTGTAGAAACAAATTTGGAAAAGCATACTTACTTTTGTACGATTTTAAATATCGTACAATTGTAGAAACAAATTTAAAAGATTATGAATGATGTTTAAAATTGTCTTTACCAATTCAATATCGCTCTAGCGTGCAAACGACTTAAAAACAGTACAAACGATTATAAAATCATACAAACGCTTAAAAAAACGTATAAACTATTTTTAAAAATAGTACGAAATTTTTAAAAATTCGTAGGAACGATTTTAGAAAATCGTACAATCGTTTGTATGATTTCAAATATCGCATAGAAACGATTTTAAATAATTGTACAAACGATTCTAAGGTTGTACAAACGGTTGTAAGATCGTACTAACAAAAACAAATCGTACAAATGATTTTAAAACCGTACAAACGAAATCGAATTAAAAAAAAATATAACCGATTTTTATTTTAATTGTTTCCTTCTACCTAACACGAATGTTTTTTTTTTTAAATTGTCAGAATTTCTAGAAGTATTTTTCTCTTTCGGTTCATTTTCGGAAAGCATGCAATTAAGATAGTATCAAAACAATATACTGCTAAAGTAAGTGATGTTGTAAATATGTTCTCTTTAGCAATGGTTGTTGCACACGATATGTTTAAAATGTTATGTTGAGAACAATAAAACAATCTTTTTCCTGATCATTTTTACTGGCTTGTTCATCCGTGTATCGTTTATTTAAAATAGGCAGCTGCCTAAACGAGGAACAACTTATCAAAATACTTACAGGCATGGGTAGAAAACATATATACGTTTACGGTTATTTATTCTCTATCAGCTTTTACACATAATCAGTTAATGGACTTCCAAATGTTTTATTTTAATCTGCACTGGTGAGACACAAGTTGTCGAAATGCGTATATGCAGAAAACAAATTAGCAGTAACTTCGGTATTGTGTTATTTATTACCACTGGGCCGATGCCTCTGTTGGTGGACTGTTTGTCCCCGAGGGTATTCATCAACACAGTAGTCAGTACTTCGGTGCTGACCCAAAAACCGACTTTATTGAAACTTGCAAAATCTAAACTAAGGAGTATCTCATTCATGCATAGTTCTGTCCTTAGCTGAATTTTGGCTTTTCTATTTAGATCCATTTGGTTATTTGTTCTCTATCAACTTTTACACGTTTTTCGGTCAATGGGCTTCCAAATGTTTTGGTTTTATCCGCACTAATGAGACATAAATTGTCGAAATGCGCATATGCAGAAAACAAATTAACAGTAACATCAGCATTGTGTTATTTACTGTAGACGCAATTGATAGTATACTGTCAATATCATTACGCTATTTATAACTATACTGATTGTTTTCTTACAGGATTTGGACTGTCTCTTTGCCACAATAGTTCATCTTCAACTGTTGGCAGATATTTTAATGGAAAATCAAAGATAAGGGCACTCTCGTTCCTCGCATTTGGTTCTGGGGTTGGTGCCATTGTTTTCCCAGTTCTGTTAGAGAAGCTTATAAATGAATATGGATGGCGTGGAACACTACTTATAATGTCTGGTATTATGTTCAATCTTGTTGTTTGTGCGAACATTTATACCTTGCCCCAGGATCAGCCAAAAACTCCTGTTACTTCGCTTGACAATTCAGTGCAATCAAATGGAAAGCCAGTTAACTCTGTTGACAACAAGAGGATTACTCCCCAAGTAAAAGGGGTTCATAATAATTCAAGCCTTATAGCAATTTGGGTGTCATTGTTTCGAAATAAGTCGTATGTATTGTATACTATTTCTGTTTCGTTGTGCTTATCCACTTTTACATCACCACTTATTTTCTTAATTGATTATTATCAATCCAAGGGTATAACCAGAGAAGACGCCGTTATGATTTTTCTGAACATGAATATCTTAAATGCAGTAGCACGTGTAGTTCCGGGATTGTTAAAACAAATACCACATGTGAGTGTTGTATTTATTTCTACCGTCAGTGCACTCTTGGGATCCATTACAGCAGCATGTTTTCCTTTTGCCGGATCATCGTATACACTCAACACTATAGTTGCCTGCAGTTTCAAACTTGGACACGCAAATATGACCTCTCTTCTGGCAATAGCCATCGTAAAATTAGTTGGACAAGAACATTTCTCGGCTGCTTTCGGAATAACTATGACCGCAACTGGAATCAGTCAGGCGATAGCAGGACCTATATATGGTACGTAGATATAAAAATTTATCATATGTTTAGTAATAAATACAGACGTTTTGAATATGTGATACAGTGCATGAAGTTTATTCCGTATTCACACTATGACGTCATACCCTTTATCGCATACCCTTTATCGCATGGCTTACCCTTTATCACACACCCTTTATCGCATGGCTAGCCCTGTATCATACCCTTTTTCAAAAATTGTTTTTTTTTCAATTTGACTTTTTTTAAATAAAATTAAAAAATTGAGGGGTAAAAAAAATTTTGGGGGTCAAAAAATTTTTTGGGGGTAAAAAAAATTTTTGAGGGGGTAAAAAAATTTGCGGGGAGTAACGAAAATTTGTTTGGGGATGATTTTTTGTGAGGTTTAGTTAAAAAATCAAGCAAACCTTTTCCTTTACATGGTAGATTTTATTCCAACCAACTCCAGTCCTTTCCGTCCTTTTTGAAATTTTCTTCATACATGCATTTTCTCTTGCCATTTTTTGACAGTATTTTTTGGATTAAGTAGTCTTCTGTTTAAATATATGATAAACTGTATAATACATGGCAAAATCCGTATCACATGCCGTATCATCCCTCGACCAATATCATCCCTGGGGCCACAGGCCCTCGGGCTGATATTGGTAACTCGGGATGATACCGCATGTGATACGGATTTTGCCATGTATTATTCCCTATGTAATTCGCGGCTGTTAATACGGTCGCGATAATTTTTATTTGAATATTTATGGTAATTTGTAAGTTATGAAGTAGGAATTAATTAATAATGCTATCAAGTAGACATCTTGGTCAAATTCGGCTTAAAATGAATACAAGCACAGAAAACATTTGGAAGAAATAAATATCAAATAAAATATCAGTACAAGATTGTCTCAATGTTTTACAAAAGGATATGGAGTAAATGAACATGAGACAATAACACATATGTTTACTCCAACTGCAATAATTTTACTGTATGGCCATTTTGGAAATTAATTCCTCATCAACAGCATTAGAAAAGAAAGGAAAGCCATAATTTCGAAAAATGTTTTAAATGCATAAATCCAAAGGAAATCTGAATAATCATTAATATCAAATATAGCTAAGGACAAAACTACGTCATTTTTTTTTATCCACGAAAATTTAAGAGCATGAGCAAAAGACTTTACATGTCGTAGTTTTAACCCTCCAAATTTGTACCCTGAGAACATATCGGTTCTCTTTACCTTATCTGTTCCACACATAAAAAAAACTGCAAAGAACGAGAAGCTAATATATAAAGACAAGCTGAAATAATTTTGAGCAGTGTTAACACACCAGCATTGGATAGACAGTAGTTGTCAAATTGGGCAGATTGGGAAATCAAATGAACAATAACTTCCTTGTTTTCTCTTTTTTTTTTTGCAAATTCAAAAAATAATGCGAGGGTTCAGTGCAGAAAGGTTCTATGTGCATTAATCATACATTTGAGTAATTGAAGTTTTAAGATTTGAAATGCTTTAAAAATTTATTTTTTTTTACCCACAGATAAAAAATTCTATTAAAAGATGTAAAATGTCCTAATGTATAATTATCAAAAGTAAAAAGTAATTTTTGTCAACCCATGTGATAAAGAAGTAGGTCAATGCACATGAAACCTTATTGCACTAAAAATTTTGGATGGCTGTCATGAAAAAGTTGGTAGTAATTTTATTGCTGAATTGGCAAATAATCTTGACGATTATTAAGATAATCTTGTCTATTCACTGAAAAAAACTGAAATTCAGTTAATTACCATGATATCGAAAGTTTCATAAAAAATGTGTTCAGAGCAGAAAGGTTATATATGGCACATAGAACCCTACTGCTTTATTCTGAAAATACAAATTCAAATAAGGAAAATGAGGTCACCTGGGTAGAATGTGAGATGAACAAACAGACAAAATACATAAGATTTATCTAATTAAGAAGAATCATTGTGCTTAATTCTTAAATATAATGTGTACATAGAACCTTACTGCTCTATCTAAAATATGCAATTTGCACATAGAACCTTATGAAATTTCTTAATTTATTGCTTACCAATTATGGTATGCTTTAGATATTTGGTGACATGAAAGAAGACACTTTTACAGCAGTTTTAACATACATAACTCAAAATTGACCAAAAATGCAGATAGAACCTTTCTGCACTGAACCCTCGAATGATAAGCCCGACAATATTCACATTCAAAACAATGCTGCAAACCAAGTATTACAATTTGTAGTAAGTTATCTCATTTGTTTTCCATAACAATAAATTATTATTTTTATTTTCAGGTTACATACGTGATGTTACAGGGAATTATGATACCACCTTCTATTGTGCTTCTGTGTCGTTATTTGTGTCCTCTGTTTTATTTATGACAACAATGATATACAGATATCATCAGAATCTACGCAAACAGCACGAGAGTGACGTAACGAAATTTTGATGAAGATGTCTCATTAACTTTGTTTATCTTAAATATTATATACCGTATACCGGGTAATTTTCGCGAGTTCTAATTTTCTGGAAACGCGAAAATAAAAGCTCGCGAAATTAAAGTCTTTATATCTTTATACAAGTCTTCCCCTTACACAATTTTCAATTCGCGAAAATTGATTACCGCTCAAAAATAAAATACCCCTCTTCGGGGAATGAATCGCGGAATTTGGCAACCGCGAAAATTACCCGCTATACGGTAATAATTTTGTTAAAATGTAAGGAGTATCTCCCTCTTGCATAGCTCTGTCCTTAGCTGATTTTGGCTTTCCATTTTATATTCTATCGGTAATTTGATTTTTCTCAGCTTTTACATATTTCGGTCAATTGATTTCCAAATGTTTTGATTTGATCTGCACTGAAGAGACATAAGTTCTTGAAATGTAGAAACTAAACCAACGGAAACTTCTGTGTTTTTTTTTATTTATTATATTGCAGTAAAAGTATTTTAAATTTGAATCTGTTCTTTTTTGCGTTGATATGGTCCAAGTGATGGAGTCTATTCCATATTGCAGGGAAAGTGGTAACAATCTTTTCTATGTTGCAAATTGTCTTAAAATTGAATCTGTTCTTTGTTGTAGTAAATGAGGGTAATATCAAAATTATGGAACCGAATTATCAAGAGCCACAATCAAAATGAAAAAGACAAGGCAGGTGTAAGCAATGGTCCTAATTCAAAAGAAATAGTGCGTTAAACCNTTTGGCACCCCCCCCCCCCCCCCCTCCGTTGCGGTAGTGTTCGGTAACAACTCAACAACAATTGTTATTGAAAGGTCGTAGACAGTAAAAAGAAATGATCATCCAAGCATTAAGTAAAATATATTTATCTTCCAAGTATTAAGTGGAAAAATCATCTTTGGACCGAAATGTGTCTAATTGAATATGTTCTGTGTTGCAGTGGAAGTGTCTTGACAGTTGAATATGTTCTTGTAAGTACAATTGACATACCTGTATAAAAATGCAAGGGTGTTCCGCGGAACATATGTTGCATGCACTACATATATTGGAGACTTTTTATATTTGTGGTAGAATGACATGCATTGTTGTTCAAGGGAATACAAGTCGCCTACACTAAATATATCGAAGACTTTCTTTTTTTTGTGAAAGATAAATGCAATATTAGCTTGAAAACTGAATCATTCCTTCTAGTTAGTAGAAAATGCGAAAATGGAGCCATACCTTAGAATCTGAGCAAGCAAAAATGGCAAAGTCCATTGATAGCTTGAAAATATGGGAACAATAAAAAGAAAGAAGAAAAAAATAATAAACACGGTGGACGTCTACAGTATATTATGAAGCATTCCTACAAGTTTGATTGAAAATACAAAGAAGTTAGGAGGAATTGCGGATAATGAAAAAATCTTATGATAGCAATTGAAAAAATATAAAAATAAAGAAAAACAAAATGCATTGTGCCATTTTACAATATATACTTATGTATTCATGTAGGTTTGGCTTAAAGTGCAATTAACAAAATACCGAAGTTACTGATATATTAGTTTCCGCATATACGCATTTCGATAACTTATGTCCCCTCAGTGCAGATAAAATCAAAACATTTGGAAATCCATATACCAAAATATGACACAGAACAAATTACCAAAAGAATTTAGGGGAGTTACGAAGAATGCTAAAAAACTTTTGAGCCATACAGACGAAAATCCGAGCAAACGGACATCCTTAAAAGTTTTTAAACTGTAAATATACTTGTTACATCAGTCCTTGCTTTTAATTGTTTTGTTCCATTGCTCTAAGTGTATGTAACTACACTTAAGCGTGCTTTCATTGTATGTGATTTTTTTATCGTTCAAGACCAGCGAAAATCAGAACAAGTGTGACCCTCACGTCCTCTATATTATAAAAAAGAACTATCACCAATCGTTCCCTCCGCATTATAACTTACCTAAAATTATGTTCCAGTTGGTGGAAAATACCTTAAAATACAAAAGTTCAAATGTATTGTACACTCTAGTCAATATAAAACTTTTATATATACTAGTAATACAGGATGCACTACACTGCACCCAAGAGCCGTATAAAAGGTACGGTCTTCGAAATAGTCATCTGAAGAAACAAAATTTATCTATACTTCCCCCTTTGTTCAAGGCTTCATGGTGACTTCAAGATGAAGAACAGCAATGAAAATGTTTTTCCATTTGCTTAATCTTACCATGTATATACAAAGTTATGAATACGCTTCCGAAGGTAGCGATAATTGTAGAGAGGTCAATATCAATGACAGGGTGAAAACTCTTCAACAATACACCTTATTCTTACTTTAGCCAGCGCCATTTTTACCCTGAACTGATTGAAAACTGGTTGCCAATCTTACCAGGGCTGAACAGGGGATTTTCATATCTCTTTCTTTTGGGATACAATAAGTCGGTTGGAAATGTAACCCATGGATAAAACAGTTGATTCGCCTCACCTTTTCTAGATAATAAGTTCCTAGCGATTAAAGCAAGTACATGCTACAATTTCTTCCCTTTGCTCATTGTGGCTGGCAGACGTGATTGACGTCGGCTGACCTTTGTTGAGGCTTGTTTAGGGTATTTTGGGATACGGGATATTCACGACTTTTGTTAATGGGATATGGGATATTTTAGACAAAAAGTGCTGAGATATGGGATATTTTGACTATGAAAAACGGGATATTTCAATAACTATTGGGATATCTACAATTTTCAAAGGGATATTTTAGTCCAGGCTTAATGGGATACGGGATATTGGGACCCCTTAAACAAGCATTTTTGTTGACCCCAATGTAATATCGTATATTTTCCAGAATGGAACAGAATTCGGTAAGTAAGAAAGTCATGTATATGGGCAACCCGACCCGAAACGGAAAGTGAGTAAAACATCCGGTTGGAGGATACGCAATTTACTATATTTAAGAGATAACCATACTGTATTTTAGGATCTGAGGGGGTAAATCGTACATTTTACTGTCGCAAACTGAGTTTTCCGACGACGCGTTAGCGGAGCCGGAAAACGGATGTTTGCGACAGTAAAATCTTAGATTTACCCCCTGAAGATCCTAAAATACAGTTTGGTTATCTCAATTCTAATGCAAATCCGAAAAAAAAACCATTTAAAATCGATTTTTAAATCACAGGAAGTTTGGTATGTGTCTGCACCATTACGTTGATATTGGTTCCGACGGTAAATCGTGGATTGTACCCCCTCAAAATTCTGACGACATCCAATCAAAATTAGCGTTACAAACATAAGTGCATTAGAAATTATATATTAGAACCTGAAGTCATTTACCGTACAGAGAATTTCGAGGCAGGATTCCAGACTATTTTTAATAAACTTTTTCATATTTTACGTAAGGCTATCAGTGTATTTCAATCTTAGCTTCGCTTTCATGCATATATACAAAAAGAAAATATTTCAGTTTCATTTCATTTATAAAACATCTCATGAGGATATCTTGACAACGTAAATTAAGATGGCATTTATTCATCGAACGTGTCCATACAATATTTAAAATTTTTAATCCATGGCTCTAATACCAATAAAGATATGATGTCTTACCTTAAAGAAGAGCTGAGCACTCCTTGTCCTGATGTTATTCTGACGTTTATTTGACTGTAAACTTTCACAAATAAAATAGTATCATGCATTACAATATCATAATGCTCAAATTATTGAGAAAATTTCGTCATTTGAAATCAACAAGCGTCTGTTACACTAGGAAATATGCAACTTCACTTGAAGGAATGATAACCACACATAAATCGAAGAACTAAAAGTACTGATGCGTTAGAACGCAGCATGAATAGGTATCGTGAAATATGAAGCAGTTGTCATGAAAATAATTTTCATTGGAACTTAATTCACTCACTTTTATAATTCACAGAGCTGGTAAATATGTAATTGCTTTTTAGTGGTGGAGCATGCGTATGGGGTCCATATCAAAAAGGTAAATACCGGTGGCATTTCTGGAATAAAAGAATATGTGTAATTATATTGTCAATTAGAGGCTTTCATGGTTTTCTCCAACATAACTTAGTGCTGTTATTGAGGGTGTTGAATGGGAAAGGGCAGTGAAACTGCATTTTGGACAAGGATAAAGGAAATTCCCAAAATCCGACCTATAATCTGAGAGTGATACTTTCTGAAATCATAGAGCATGCAGTTTTCCAAATATGTTTAAAAATAATAACAATGATGAAGAA
>MJUU01016753.1:27648-51307 GCA_002080025.1 Modiolus philippinarum | reverse complement strand
GAAAATTGGTCGCTAGAAATTGGTCGCTCACTTGAGTCTGGTCATGAATGTAACGTTTCGCGACATCCATCAAGGAAATCCGCTCAAACCGGTGCTAAAGGACGTCTTGAACGTCTTATGAGGAAGGGGCAAGCTTATTGTTAAAGGCATGCATAAAAGTGACTTCAAGATGAAGAACAAAAATAAAAGCATTGTACCATTGCTATGTTTTACCGTGTATTTGTAGAGACTTTGTCTCGTGTGAATTTACTCCATATCCTTTGATTGTTGAGTTTAGTGGACAACTCGTCTAACGATATGAGGAAGAACACTTAGAATTAAAAGCAAATTCGTAAATCTTATAGCTGCGATCACAAGTTGGTTAGCAAATATAATGTAACAATCTAACAACTTATGGCTGACGTTTGCACATTTGGCTAGTTCTAGCATCACCGTAACCATCACAATCTTGTGGAATATTAAGTCATCTGTTAAGAAGTAAATACAGACTTTTTGAATATGTGATACAGGCCATGACGTCCTTTATCGCATGGGTTACCTTTTATCACACACCCTTTATCGCATGGCTAGCGCTGTATCATCCTTTTTTCCGAAAGCATTTTTTTTAATTTGACTTTTATTATGATCATAAAAAATTTGGGGGGGTAAAAAATTTTTGGGGGCCAAAAATTTGTTTGAGAGAGGGTAGCAAAAATGTGTTTGGGGTGAAACTTTTCTGTGGGGATTATTTAAAAACATCTGGCAAACCTTTTCCTTTACATGTTAGATGTTATTCCAACCACCAGTCCTTTCCGTCCATTTTGAAATTTTCTTCTTCACAAAATACATGCATTTTCCCTTACCGATTTCAATTTTTGAACAGTATTTTTGAGATTTAGTAGTCCCCTGTTTAAATATATGATAAACTGTATAAAACATAGCAAAATCCGTATCACATGCCGTATCATCCCGAGTTACCAATATTAGCTCGAGGGCTTTTCTGGCCCGAGGGCTGATATGATTAATACGGGATGATACGGCATGTGATATGGATTTTGCCATATATTATTCCCTATATTTCTGTTTCCCCAGTGACAACTGACATTTCCCTTTTGTTTTTTCTTCTACTGAATTTGACTTTGCTACCCGAATTTGACATGTTCACCATGTCGGGTGTTTTTCAGGAAGCAGGAGAGAAGCTTACTCTACCGGTATAGGTATTCACACCTATGGTTTAAAATTGGGGCCGTGTTGTTTATCTAAATGAGTGTCTCCATTTTTTTTTCTGTGCTTAACCTGTGTGATGTCTTTGTTTCATGGCGTTTTTTCCTTGGTGTCTCTGATGTTGCCGGCGTTGTCTGTCAATTGTTATTGTTCTTTGGACAGACGGTTCGTTTGATACATACTTAATTTTCATTGATTCGTTTTATCATTACATATTCCTTGCTACGATGTAACTTTTTACATAATATTTCCCACATGTAGGGTAGGACATGGCAAAAGACGCTTATGTTTTGGACGCACAATGTAGTTTGTGTTGTTATGTCCACATTATGCTCAATGTTCTATCTGTTAAATGGATAATCAGACTCGAATGTCGGTGCGGTGTACTTCCCTTACTTGTATTTTTAGTTTATATATAAAAACGTGCAAATATAGCAGAAAATAGAAATGAAAGTCAGATTTCATTAAATTTTCAGCAGACAGTCTCGTTTTATTTTTATTTCATGTTATATATATGAAACATAATATTGTAATTCAATTATGTAAGATTAAAATTTGTCTGTTGTTATCATATCAAACACAACTTCAATAAATATTAATATTTTGAACAAACAAAAAACAAAAAAACCAAAGATACAATTGAAGACAGATATGTCACGTTAGGTTACAAAATATACAACACGCTCACACGGTTGTCAGTCTCTCTGAATTATATAACATGGTTGTTTGTGTAAAATCAGCTATAAAAATCGTATTGGTTGTTCTTCATTTTGTTTCATTGATAATCCTGGCTCTATCCCTTTTTGGACTAACTGTATCGTTAAATCCTGATGTAAAATGGAATGAATATCAAGACGAACAATACGGATTGAAGATATATTACTTCCACACAATTTGGTCCAGTCTTGATGGATATCAGTTTGCATGGACTCATGGGAAATATTTACAAATTCTTACCTTGAAAGATGATAATATTTCATCCCCAATTTCATCTGGACAACACAATGGTAAGACAGAACTTGAAAATCATTTGATATTACTTTGATAATTTATCGATGCCAAATGTTCTAAAAATTTGTAGGAACAATTTTCTTGTCAACTCTGACCTCACATTCAAACTCTTTCCCTCTGTTAAGACTGTCACATTTAGAATTGCAGAGTTCCATATTCATTACCCATAATTCTGTAGCATTCTTCGTTTCAGGATTTCGGATAGGGGTCGCCTGTCAAGTATTATAAATAGAGTAAATGCACAACGGCAGTAGAATACCGAAGGAACAAATGGAAGCGAAGACCACACAAATCACATGAGGCAAAGTCTCTACGAATACGTGGTAAAACAAAGCAAAAGAACATCGATTTTATTGATGTTCTTAATCTTGAAGTGACCATGAGGACTTCATCAATGAGGTCTGTTCATACCTCACGGCATGGAAGTATAAATATAGATAATACCTTCCTGCTCATAGTAAATTCAAGACAGTCCCTAGCAACGGGTTTAGGGGAATCCATTGCTAATTGTCGCACAATGCACATTCATGTCTTTCCATTGCTAATTGTCGCACATTCATGTCTTTTTAGCGGATAACTTTAATTATGATGTCTAATTGTAATGTGTCACTTAAATAGTCGTCTTTATCTGCGAGAACTTCTTAATGTTTTTGTATATATGCTATATTTTCAATATTATTCAACAGACCTAATGTACGCATTTTGAAATTTTTGTACTTTGGACATGAACTCATTATTTTAATTTGATTAATTTCATTTCACTTCTGTGTTATCTTTTTTGTTAAATATTTGAATACTTCCAAACGTTTAGATTTTATCTGCACTGAAGAGACAAAAGTTGTCGAAATGCGCATATGCATGATTTTAAATTTACAGTAATTCGGTATTTAGTTATTTCTTACCACTGGGTCGATACAAATGTACCACTGCTGGTGGACTGTTAGTCCCCGAGGTTATTCACCAGCCCAGTAGTCAGTACTTCGGTGCTGACCCGAAAACCGATTCTATTTGGAACCTTACAATATCAAAATATTGGTTAATTTTGTTGAAAACTAAGGAGTATCTCCCTCATGCAAATTTCTGTCCTTGACTTATTTTGGCTTTACGTTTAGATCATATTGGTTATTCGTTCTCTATCAGTTTTTAAACATCTTTGAGTTTATGGACTTCTAAACGTTTAGATTTTATCTGCTCTGAAGAAACATAAGTTGTCGAAATGCATTCAAGATATGCAGAATTTAAATTTACAGTAATTTCGGTATTTAGTTATTTGAACAAATGAAATTAAAACAAACTAAACAACAAACAATATGGACATTCTTGAACTACACATTGGATTATGGATTTAATCTGTAGTATATTTTATACTTATTGACTGATTATGAGGGAATAGCAAGTTTCACTGATTATTGATCGAGGCGTCAATAGTCAGGGGTCAAGAGGACAACAAATTTGCTAATTCGAATAAACAG
Organism: Modiolus philippinarum; assembly: GCA_002080025.1. Lineage (NCBI taxonomy): Eukaryota > Metazoa > Mollusca > Bivalvia > Mytilida > Modiolidae > Modiolus > Modiolus philippinarum. Next base: position 47,621 of record MJUU01016753.1, on the reverse strand, counting down.
TCTACAAGTGTTTTATTATACCGAAAAACACAAGATTTTCAACTTTTGAATTATCTCTCTTATTTTCTAAATTTAGTTTTCTTATTAAAACAAGCACAATTACATCTATTTTCTTCAACAAAATTTAATTTGCTGCAATGTAAATAGAGTTCATAGTAATTTGCATAACTAGTTTAGAGTTGTCACTTGAAACAATGATTTAAGAATATTCTGAATTATCAGCATAACTGTCATCCATGGGGATCATAAATGAACAGTCTATAAGTATTTTATTCTACAAAAAAAGAGAAAAAAAGCAAGGTTGTTGATTTTTAAATCATCTATGAATAATATATATATCTCATTTCTAATATTTTCTTTCTGTAAATTTTGTATTCATATTAAAACATAAACAATTACATCTCTTCTATTCAACAAAATTAATTCTGCTTTAAGGTGCGTTTACTGTAATTTGCATAGCCAGTTTAAAGTTTTCACATGGAAACAATGATGTCAAAGCATTGTGAGTTATCATCAGATTTTTTATCCAATAGGAAAGCAAGAAAAAAGTTCGGGAGAGATATCCACACTACCAGTCAATAGAGAAACTATTGACCGGTAAAGTTACAAAATTGGAAAAGGTTAAAAATAGTAATTTTAGTATTAATGTTTAAATACTGAGGTATAATAATTGGAACTATAATGTGTTTTTCACACAAGTGACACTATATTTATTTTTCCTGAACATATGATGCATCACGTTAAACTGGTTATACCTCAGTTACAGGTTTGCTGAAATGTGTGAACAAAATTAAACTGAGTCTCTTTTAAACGGAGATTATAACAAAAAAGTAGAATATTCTTTTATACTTAATTATGCTACCCAAACTAAACCTTGATAGCATTTATTTAATTGGTTATTACAATGTAAAATCAAAGTAACATTTTGTTAATTGAATTTTCATAACCGTATGTTATTAATTTTACTAAAAACCTTGACAAATAAAAGTTGCTCACTTTTATTTTACTTCTGAATGAATAATTAGTGATTTTCTACCATGATGTTTTTATTATATTAATCAGCAGTCTGGAAGCGACCTATAGTTTGCTTACAAAAAAGAATGCTGTGTTAATTCTTTTAATATTAAGGGTGCTATTAAATAAATACAAGTAATAACAAATACAGGTAACAACAAAATTACCAATGAAAATTGTCAATAGCCGAAATGGCAAAAAGACAAAGGGGCAAAACTTTTGATAAATTGTCAACCGCAATGGCCCTGACTTTGCACTTGCATGTCAAAGAAATGATGGATTTAGTAGTCTACCTGTATTAGGTTTTATTCGTATGTTTATTATACTATCTGGAAATGGGGCATATAAAGGTGAGGTTTCTGTACCCATAAACCGGTTTAACCCTACCGCTGGCTTTTGCTAGTGCCGGTACCAAGTCCGGCTGTCCCGAGTTTCTACCGTTGATTCGTTTGTCTTTTGCCTTTTTTGTGTTTTCCTGTGTAGTTCCCGAGTTGATTATTTTATGTGATAATTATTGTAGATGTTTCCTGTTGTCCCTTTTATTTCATTTTCTGGCTTGCCAAACTTCCCCTTCAACTTCAGTAGTGTCCGATAGCAATGGTCGAAGACCGTGAACAGAAATATACATTCCACTACTTAATAAAAATGAATCTTGAATCATAATTCGGAGCGAAACTTAAAATCGATTAACAAGGGACTGATTATTTAACAATGTATTCAATGATCGCATGAGACAGTATTTTGTAAAGTCGTAATCAGTAAGGCGGCCATAGAGATAATTATGTCTATAAGGAAAGTCTGTATAATGGGTGCTAGTTCTGCGCTGTTTGTTAACACGATCGAATGGATCTTACCAAATCTGACAAGGCACGTTCTTGTTCTCTGTTGAAACACGCTTTGGGGTAATCCTCATCATTGCCCCCAACGATCTTTAAATTCCAAGTCCAATTGTGGTTGTCATAATTCCTCTCACCATTGGAGAGCACCTACCTTAGAAATTCGTCTTCAATTATGTTAAGTTATTCTTATATTATTTCAGAGACCTGGAAGGAACCAGTAAGAAATGATCTATACAGGTCTATAGGATTTGTCTCCAGTATATTTGTTTTGCTAACAATATCTTTGGCTGTCCATGTTCTCATAAAGCAGAAATTGATTACAATACTTATTCAGATTATAGCATTTGGACTAAGCATAGCTGGAGGTAATATATATTCGAAGTGAATCTGATACTTATGGGTTGGGAACACCTTTTTACGATTTATGTCAATTTATCAATGGATAGCGAAGAGCTTTGTGAGAAATATACAATTCTCAATGATGCAAAGTTCAAGTTTTGAGAGTAGCAGATAACTAAATACCGAAGTTACTGTGAATATGAGGAAAAACAAAAACTATGTAAACATGCCATACAACATACACAAAAATCAAGTCTGGAGAAAAATAAAAGCTAGTTGTGTTTTATATTATCGTGAAACATCCAAAAACTAGAAACATATGTCGAATCTGAAAGGTCAAAGGTATCACAATATGAAACCATCAAAACATCACTACATAATAAAAGGAAGCAGATGTGAATAATTTTACAAAACCACAGCATTTGACCACTACATCTGGATATTATTTCGCTGGCAAATATCAGATGGATATACATCCTTCTTTCTATAAAACATACTAATAAACAGCTTTAGGCAAAATATCAGGGGTGGTGTTCTCGAAAGTATTCTAAGATTCGTCCTAAGTCATATCTTATGACCAAGTTGAGGATGCACTTAGGATCATCTTACAACATTCTTAAGTCGTGTCTCGAAGCTATCTCAGACGCATCTTATGTTAAGACGTCCTTAACATATCTTAAGTTAAATATTTTAATTTTCTATATTAAGTTTTTACAAAATAATGTTCAAAGACAAAGACATTTTATTAAATTGTTTACCAATGTTGTCTACTAACATGTATATAATGAAGCGTACGATTTCAAGATTATCGAAAAGGCATTTTAATTTACAGTTTGTCGCAAAATAACAACTATACGTGAACACTGAGTTCAAAGTTTGAAATCGTGCAAAGTTTCTTTACAGATAGGTGTTTATTGATGCGTTCGTATTGTTTCATGTTAATCTTTAAGAAAAATATTGAACAAAAGGCGAAATATAAGATTAAGTTTGAGATAGGATGATCTTAAGACACCTAATTAGGTGTCCTAAAGTTAACACGAAAAATGCGAAATATCATAAGTTAGGAGTGCTTCGAGAACACGACTAAGGACTAAGACGTGTCATAAGATGGTCTAAGACACGTCTTATCCCAAAGATAGCTTCGAGAACACCACCCCAGGAAACTATGATTTTCAGTTGTTTGGAACAAAATACAAACAATTATTTGTATGCACTTAGATTTATATTATTTTAATAATGGGCGATGTAAATTTGGATATTATATCAATCTAATAAGGTATGTAATAACTTAACGTGACCATATGTAGGTTTTAAGATGCTATTTGACACGGATACTAAGATAAAGAAGAGTACAAATTCATATACAGATAAGGAATCGTTATTTTATTTCTATCTATATTGCAACTAAAATGTAAAAATTCAAATATTACATTTTTTATAAACTTGATTTGAAAATTATATGAACAAAATTAATAATTTTACGTACAAGTAATGCGCGGTACATACTAATTCGTTCATTCCGTGACAATGCATTTGTTTGCGTATAGTGAGTATGAGTACAACTCGATTATTTACATGATACGAATATTTTGAAAATTGTCAATTAAGCAAATTTGTTCTTATTTCTTTCGCTGCTTTCGCCTGTACATTTGATTACATTTTATCCAATTTGTACCGTTGCACAGTACCTTCAACCACCAGTGATGAAGTTGATGGTGATGCGAAAACATTTAACAAGGATGGGAAACGAGAAAAAAATGAATATTCAAAAACACTCCGACATAGAAAAAATTTTATCAGAACTCATGAGTTCTATATGCGTGAAAACAAAGATAAATGTTATATATAACTGAGTTTCTGAATGAATAATAAAAAAAAAATCCTTGTTGGGTGGTACAGTTGCCTATTTCAGTTGCTACTTTTTTAAAAGATGTGCTCGTCAATGGAGTAATAAAAGAAAATAAATTTCTTGAATCACTGTTTGTTCTTCAGGTTCTTTGTTGTTTCGAGCAATTAAAAGATACAAAGATGACATGTCAATTTCAATTTTACCAACAGCAATCAAACACAAATGGTATATTCCTGAGAAAGAAGAAATGAAACTAGGATATCACATGGTATTGTTTTGTGCCATAATGACTGTGTTCGGATGTTTTACCATGTTAGTTAATGTTGGATTGTTCATACTGATTGGAGAGGGCAAATGGATATTGAAGAAAAACAAAAAAATTAAACCTGACTCAAAATTAATAGAATTGAAGTCACCTTCAATAGAACACACAAAAGATGACAAAAAAGATGAAAACATGGTATCACCAAGGAAAACCAAGATTAAACAAATACAGTTTAAAGAGATAAATAAAAAGACAATAACAATAACAGAATCTGATAGCAAGACATAGTTTACAGCTAATGCTTAAGGGAGTACGAGCCTCAGATTTCAGAAGCATTCTATATCCTTAGGTTTTATCCATTCAAACAGTGCAAAAAATTTTTGCACATGGATCACATTTTCTTGGTCATAGGCCAATTTAAAATATATAAAATAGACTGTGTATAAAAATTTAATCAACTTCTAATTATAATTTTATATATTTAAAGGCCTATAAACATCTTATGCAAATTGAAAGAAAACTCTAGAGAGATCTGTTTCCCGCCAAAATTTTGACGTCTTATATCTCAAAAATTCCTACATGGATTTTCAAAATATTTGCTCAAGTCGTTCCATTAGTAGTGCTTTTCAAAACAAAAGGTCAGAATTTTAATTCTAATTACAAAATTTCTGACACTCGTACTCCCTTTAACGCATGTTTGTCATCTTTGTATGTTTTAAATCAATTGCTGTGTCCATTGAGAATTTTTCAACTGGTCACACATTTGATTTTTTTACTTAGTTTTATTCTTTAAACTGATGGTACTAACCCATATTTGATTTGGTGTGGTTGGTCATAGTTGTAAATAATGACATATTTGATCATTTTGATTTGGTATGTTTTGACTAATAACTTTTTTCTCTCTTATTAACTGATTTAACGTATTCACCACACAAAGGGGATGGTTTTGATCCAAGAAAACGAGTATAATCAAACCGAAATTTTTGCGCCTGTCCCAAGTCAGAAATATGATGGTCACTCATACTGTCTTCTTATAAAATTTTAGTTTCTTGATATTCGGTTTATTGTTTGTACCCATTGATTTATTCATGTTTACGTCAGTTTTGGGCCATTTAGGGCTTGCTATATTGTGTGAGGTTCCTCCCTGTGTTGAAGACCGTACGGTAACCCCTAGATGCTTTGTTCTGGGTCGTTGTAACCTAAAAATAGAATGCTGTCTCCTAGACATTTACCTGATTTCCTTTCTTTTCATTTTCATTTTTTATTATTTTTTTACTAGTATCTGACGACATATTTTTCTGCACTCTTAGTCTGGATAAAACCTACAATGCATCTGTTCTTTGCTTGTTTCCTAAATTGAGTGACATCAGGTGCTCAACTAGCGACACCTGTCACACTATCAGTGAGGCAAATATTGTTTTGAAAGATCTGTTTTGTAGTGGATTGGTAAATGCTATTTTTAACCCCGAGACAAAACCAATTGAAGACCATGGTACATGTTACTTTTCTAACCCTCAAACAGTACAATGGTAAAGTTTTGAAAAAGCTTTCGTAAATCTTTATCGTATTCAAACAATCACAAGAACAAATCGATAGCACAAACATCACTGACGAAGACAAAACTAAAATTTACAGTATGATGTACAAGCCAACACGAAAAACTAAAGAACTGACAGTGTGAACCCCCATAAAAACCGGGAGTGACATCAGGTGCTCCGGATGGGTAAGAATGTCCTGCTCCGTTAGCGGCACCCGTCACACTATCAGTGAGTAAATCCAGGGTTAAGTCAAAACCGGTTTATATGTAAAATCCGTGAACTGAAAATGTCCGTTTTCATTTGGGACACAGACACGTCATATCTGTCAATGATGTCATGGTGACGGCCATTAAATTTCTGAAGGAATGAAAGCAACAAAGGCTGAACAAATCCTGAGTAAGCAATTTTTGGGACAAAGTTTTTGCTGTATTAAAAAAATCACTGTATAAACTACATGCGCGACAATAACGAATCAACAATGAAATGTACACTCCATAGGCTGGAAAGGTAGGCATATTGCTGCTAATAAAGGAAAAATTCACAATTGGGAAATTAAAATCATCACGTTTATCAAACAGCTTAGATTTCAAATGTCCATCTTCATCAATGTATATAAACAGATCTAAGTACGAAGCTGAAGTAGTCTCTTTAATTTCAAGCTCATTGGGATAGATCTGGTGTAAATATTTCTTGAATTTTGGATTATTAAGAGAAAGTAAATCATCTAAATGTTTTTGTTTTTTCTGTGTTAGCCCTTGTAAAAACTTGGCCTCATACGAGAAAAGAAAGAGATCAGCTTAAAGTGGCGCGCAGTTAGTTCCAATGGGAATCCCGATTGTCAGTTGAAAAACGCCACCTCCAAATTCGACAAAAAATTGTAGAATGCACGAAAAATGAACAAAAATTTCGGTCTAGTTCTAAATTGGGAATATTTATTACGATTTCGTAAGTTACAATACTTTTTTTCTTAAAATTGAGGGGGTAAATGGTCAGACAGATATTTAGGGCATAGTTACTAATAAAAATAACCAAAATATACCATAGCATATCTTAAGAATCAATTATATGTATTTTACATAAATCCTTCTAATTGAAGCGTTTCCAGTTGATCAATTCAGTTCACAAACCGTCGGTTGATGGACAGACGGACGGATATACGACTGAGTGTAGAATTGAAGAGTATTCTTCTGTTTGTGTACCTAATATTATGTACCGTATTTATGCTGTGTATTTATATGGTCTGTTACTTTTATACTGATATTGATTTACGAAAAATGTGACGATTGTAAATTACTTCATGAAAAATTGTTTACATGTACTTTATCTTAATAAATATTATGAAAATTAAATATTCGTCTTCTTATTCGACCCAAGCAAATCCAACAAAAGGAAGTTACGATATCAGAGGAATCTGCCTACCGAATGCTTATTTTAAGAGACATGAGTATAAGTCATAAGAGTGTTCTATTTCCCGGGCCAAGGAACTCTTTTGTAATTGAAGGCAGAAATGATTGCCACAAATATCAGTAATCGGGAATGACTGGATTCCGGAACTACTTAATACAAGAGGAAAGCTGTCAATGTGACAGCAAACTGGGTTTTCTTTCACATGGACAGTATATCATACACATGGGTTGACCCTGAATATTTGAAATGTAAAAGTTTATAATTTTATCAATTTTCAATGTTAAACCTTCCACCAAAGTAGCCTTTTTTTCTGAAAGTTCAGCAACTTGGATTTTAATCAAAATGAAAAATTAAAGTACTGTGCACGCCTCTGATACAGGTACAAATGATCTGCAAAAAAAAACTTTCTATCTATTAAGCTGTAGGATATTTGTTCCGGACAAAGGTGGTACCCTGTTGTTAAAAATTTGACGTAAAAATGACTAAGTTCAACAACTGATATTTTTGACATAAATTATCAAAGATCAAAATCAGAGTACCATGCACACCTTTGATATATGTTCAATTGATCTGCAAAATATAAACTTCCTGTCTCCAATACTGTAGGAGATTTGCCCCGGACAAAGGGGGTACCCTATTGTTAAAAATTTGACGAAAAAATGACTAAGTTCAACAACTGATATTTTTGACATAAACTATCAAAAATCAAAATCAAAGTACCATGCACACCTTTGATATATGTCCAATTGATCTGCAATATAAAAACTTCCTGTCTGAAATACTGTAGGAGATTTGCTCCGGACAAAGGGGGTACCCTATTGTTAAAAATTTGACATGAAAATGACCAAGTTCAACAACTGATATTTTTTACATTTAATCATCAAAAATCAAAATCAAAGTACCATGCACACCTTTGATATATGTACAATTGATCTGCAAAATAAAAACTTCCTGTCTCAAAAACTGTAGGAGATTTGCTCAGGACAAATGATGTACCCATTTGGCAGCCGCCCGCCCACCGCCCGCCCGCCCGCCATTTTCACCATTTTAATAACCGGATTTTTTCCGATGGAAAACCCGGTTTAAAAATATATGCACCTAAAAACAAACTTTTTAATAATTTGAAGCGTACTTACAACTTTTCCCACGAGAAAACCGTAATACTAGAAATTTTATTCACGAGAAACAATTAACATGGAGCGCTAAAAAGAGATAAAATATATAGCTCAACAGTGTTAAACTAATAAGTGTTCTCATTGAATGCTTTGTAATTTTGACGTAATAAAAAACTTTCTCGGTGACAAAACTCATGGTATCTTGACAATTGTTGTTCAAATGATCGAAAAGCTTTTACTGAAACATCACTATTTCTTGTACAAATTACAACAATACACTGGTAAAATGTGTCTCTGTTAAATTTGCTTTGTTCGATTCTTCTAATTGAGTGCAAAACTGCATAACATGTATTGCATGGTTGATTAAAAATGTTCAAAACGTTAAGCTTCAACATATGTCATATAAAAATTAGTATGCATCTTTTATGCTTACCAGGTATTTCAGGAGACATGAATTTTGTATATGATGTTATGTGAGTTTTTACTTATTTAGAAGTTATATATATGTGTAGTATTGAATGGGCTTTCTCTTCTTTTTGAATACTGTTCACATTTCCTGACCAGTATGGATGAATTTGTTTTCCTCACCAACTATAGAACAAGTCGTGTAAAATTCCCACCAATATACTCGGAATACAATCCTCTGTATTTCACCTAAAGTCATAATAGAAACAGTTTCTACATTTGAAAACTAAGGAGTATCTCCCTTGTGCACAGCTCTGTCCTTAGCTGATTTTTGCTTTACATTTAGATCATATTGGTTATTTGTTCTCTATCAGTTTTTGAACATCTTTGATTTTATTGTCTTCCAAACGTTTAGATTTTATCTGCACTGATGAGACATTTGTTGTCGAAATGCGCATATGCAGAAAATAAATTCACAGTAGCTTCGGTATTAAGTTATTTGTTACCACTGGGTCGATACCTCTGCTGGTGGACTATTAGTCCCCGAGGATATTCACCAGCCCAGTAGTCAGTACTTCCCCGAAAGCCGATTCTATTTGAAATCTTGCAAAATCTAATTTTTTTGTTAAATTTGTTGAAAACTAAGGAGTATCTCCCTCGTGTACAGCTCTGTCCATAGCTGATTTTGGCTTTACATTTAGATCATAATGGTTATTTGTTCTCTATCAGTTTTTGAACATCTTTGATTTTATGGTCTTCCAAACGTTTAGATTTTATCTACACTGATGAGATATTTGTTGTCGAAATGCGCATATGCAGAAAATAAATTCTCAGTAGCTTCGGTATTTCGTTATCTAAACGAGTTAATTGTAAGGGCTTCATGATTCAAAGCATAATGCTGATCGAAATCTTCTCAAATGACTCCTAACTGCCGTTTTTAACTTGGATGTTAATACTACGGAGGAAGCAATCAAAACATTATACATGTATCTCTATGTCAATCTCTATGTAGATAAATAATGATCATCGAAAAAGATAGAAAGCTTTCGCCTTAAGACACGATCATGCCGCAAAGACAAAACAAACAAATCCTAGCCGCACTCAGCTACATGTATTTGAATTTAGAATTTCAACTCCGCAATTTCGTATCCACCTTGTGAGGCCCGTCATGGGCTTTTTGATTACCTGATTATCAAGGCATTTTTTAATGATTATTTGATTAAGAGGGCATTTATTTAATGATTATTAGATTATTAGCTTGCATTTTTGTATACTTTTTAATTACTAAGCCCAAATTTATTGATTACCAAGGTAAAAATTTAATGATTATGTGATTATCAAGGCAAAAATTTAATGATTATTTGATTCCTACGACCCCCATGAGGACCATCCCTTGTTAAACAACTGATCCATTAATTCTCTTCGCAAAATCTACTAAAGCGGAAGCTTAAGACCGCCTAGAATATATCACATGATCAAGCGAGGAAATTCATCTACATTGGTATCTCATTACCTTCTCCCATATTTATAGCGCTCACACAAGAATCTATTGTTCAATTCAGCAAAAAAGTCATGTGACAATTTTAATTCGCTCTACAACAATGGTCAACTCACATTCAAATACAGATTTTTCTAGCAAACAAAAATGAAGGCACAATTAAATCTCTTCAAAAAATGTACAGGCTATTTCAATTGTGCATATCTAATGACTTTATAACACTCTAATCAAACCACAAGGAGACGAGGAGCCCGGGGAAGGAGATTTTGATGGTTTTCGATTTATGTTCCTACAGTTTAGGACGGCAAGTAATGTAGATATGTACCTACGCTGAAACCTAGTATTTTGAATTTCCGACTAGTTGTCTACCAGAGTTTAAGTCAAAATCGGCACACCAGCCCATCCAGCCTTTCACTGGTTTAGCGTGTTCAGTTCGCATTTTTCTATACGAAACTCGAGAGTGTACACCAGAACTTATGAATTCTGGATATTACTTTGTATATCCGTACTATTTGGAACAGATGAAAGAATGGTTAGCTCTTCAGGGGTTTGTTACTAAAGTCAAGCTTCTTCAACAAGGTCTAAAATTCATGAAAGCGGAATTCCGATTTTCCTAATACGTTTATCCTCATACATCGCATTTATAGAGCTGCAGAAAACAGACAAAACAAAGAAACAATTTAAACAAAAATTATACATTTCAACAAGTGTGTTATGCTTTAAAAAGCATTGAAAAGATTCATGAATACATTTTGTGTAATATTCCTCATTTTTTTTTATTTCAAAGAATTTATGATACGAAAACTTACACACCATTTAATACAAAAAACCAAGACGAATTTGTAGCTCATCAAGAAATAGCATCAGATAAATATCAAATAGGTAATTATGTTTAGGCATTATAGTAACCAGAGGCTCCCAGGAGCCCGAATCAAGTTTCCGAATTTGATTTCGCTGGAAAAATATTACAGTAGGGAGTTGAAAGCAACCACTTGGTATATTTCAGAGGCGAACTCTACATCAATAAGCTCAAATGTTCAATTCCTCAAACTTTGACATCCGATAAACAAGAAACACACATGTTTTTCTTTGTGGTCATCACTAAAATACGCATGAATAACTGTTGGAAGCTGGTTTGTCTTTAATATATTCCTGCTATGTTTGATCTCAGTGGACTCAAAGGTTTCGGAGAAGAAGGTAAAAAGGGGGAAATAGGAAAGACAGACGACAGTGGACAACAGGTGTAGAGTTGCGGCAAAACATTACATGGCTCGTGCTTAATTGATAGATTTCAAAAATATACATGGGTGTAGCGAGGATTAAAATTCAGGAAGTGAATTCCACTCATACCGGTGCTAGGGGCTATCGTGAACTTACTACAGTGTTTGCTCTTTGTTGAAGGCTTTGTGCATGGTGACTTCGTGAGGAAGAACAACAATGAAAATGTTGTTCTTTTGCTTAGTCTTACCATGATTTTGTAGGCATTTTGTCCAGTAAACATTTACTCCATGTCTTTATTTGTTTTTGTAGAGTTCAGTACCAATATGACTCTATACAATTTCAATCGAAATTTCTTAAAATTTGACCTGGAACTTACTTGTATACGTCGGCATCATAAACCATAAAAAAGTCAAAGCGGGATAACTCTGTACAAAACTAAATGTAACTCGTATACAAAGTATGGAGTTTATTTAGCCTTGAATGGATATTAAATGTTGTTATAGCCAAATGTAGAACTCAAATCAATTTGTTTATAAGATCTGATCAATTTTAAAATACAATATAAAATTTTGCATAAAACAGGTCCAAAATACAAACAAATACGAATGTTGCATAAAACCAGTAACTTTCGTTATGCTGTACACGTGTTTCAAAGAGTAACCTCACGCCAGCAGCATTAAAATCAAATAATATCGAAAGCTGTAATCCAAAAGTAGTCCGAAAAGAAGTACTCATTTCCAGAAATATCGAAAAAGGAAGCCAAATCATTACATTAATTTGTAAAACCATACTGAGACAGTATTAAATCACTTTAATGCGTTGGTAAGGTAAGCTGCAAAGGTAGAGATATATGATTCCGAATGCCAACAGTGATGAAAATTATCTTTTTAAACCTGTGAGAATCGAAAAATCCAGCAAGGTCTTCGGCTGGATTTGAAACCCTTGCTTTGTTGTTATCTATAGCAACACCGCCTGCACTATGTTCAGCGCCTTAGACCACGCGGCCACCTAGACTTTATAAAAAATGTAGCTTTCGGTAACTGTGTAATTCCTCCTCATAGGAAATTTAGAGTTTTAACATGGTACACGATGAACATTAGGTGGTAGAAAATAGATAGAAGAAGTATAAGGTTGCAACAGATTACATATAAGGTATATAGATAATGTTGGCATTCGTAATCATATATTCTACCTTTGCAACTCACCTTACCAACGCATTATCATGCATATAACATAGAGCTGTGTGCAACACTATTATCTATATACCTTAAGAAGGAGTAACTCGAGTCCCTCTTGCAGCAAAGCCCTTTCCTTAGATGAATTTGGCTTCCCATTTTGTTTCCATTAGTAATTTGTTATCAGATGTTACATATATTTTGGTATATTGATTTCCAAATGTTTTGATTTGATCTGACTAAAGAGACATAAATTGTTGAAATGCGCATATAGAAAGTAAATTTCCAGTTACTTCGGCATTTTGTTATCATTAAGGTGTCTGCAGGGTATTAATTTCCTATTGTAGAATTTTGTGAAATTTTCTGTGCAGAAACACAATTGGTTTATTGTTCAAAATGTAAAATAAAATTTGGGGGTTACCGTGCATTAAAGCGCAAAATCTGAAGTTGAAAATTTCAGGATTTTACATAGAAATGATAGGGAAAATGATTATATGAGAGGATAGTTTAAAAAATCTATTATAGAATTTTTTCATACTTTGCATGTGTTTAATTATCATTATGTAGTTTACATATAAAAATTAGGGTCACCGTTGAAATAAGAGAGAAATATTGCAAAATGTTAATTTCTTTAGTGACAACTTTGTTAAATTATTTTATCAAATTATCTCCCTTGAATAATTTATGTGTTCTGTAAATCCAGCAACAGATTTAAAGCTCATGTGTTTTAGCTCACGTTTTTGTAACGAAAATGTTATAAAATTGATTAGGAATATAAATTTTAAATACATTTGAACTTTCTTTTCATTTTAAATAACTATTTTGTTAAATTTCTTAATGAACGAAACCTAAATGAACAATTATTAGACAAAAATGGCGGAAGACTACCACTGATATTCCAGTGAGTAATAAAAATATCTCGAGTGATTGCATTAAATTAGAAAACCGGATTGTTTATAATGATTTGTTCGAAGATATCGCTGTCGCAAATCTCCGCTTACGCGCCGCCAGAAAACCCAATTTTAGAATCTAATTTACATTGATTGAATAATGCTGAACTTCCAATATTCAGTAAATTTTATAAGCATATAAATAAACGGGCAGACATAACTTCATTAAATATGCCTCGGTCTCATTTTTAACGAAGAAATAATCTACTGTTGCTGTGTTTTTGATTGGTCAATCTTTCTCGGCACGCGCGCGGGGTAATTGAAACGAGTGCATGGGTTTTCGTCCAGTTTTCAAATGCTAACATACCAATACAACTATAAAATAATGGATTCAATTCGTTTATAAAACTAAAAAATAGTGCATTCAATTTTTGAATAATATATACGTATTTTTATTAATAAACTTGATGTTATTCAAAATACCAGAGACATAAAGTATCTATATATCTCTGAAAATACTAAGCACTTAGAATATCCGAGGTTCTCGTGCAACGTTCTTCAAACTTTAGACAAATTTGAGAATTATACATTATTATACCTGATATTAAACTGAATCATCACTGTGGTTGTTCTGTTACTGTTCACTGTTTATCTGTAATCTCAACCTTTGTCAGGTGCAACACTATATGGAGTATGGTCAGGTTACACGACAACCACACCTTAACCTGGTACGTGAGAATACTTTACTATAAAATAAGTAATTACAGGACTATGTAGATAACTCCAAAAGACTACTGCCAAACATCAGTTCGAATATCATACATTTTACATTCTAATCTCTTCTGGTGGAGATGAAAGGACACTCCACGTTAGACAGTTGTAGTGTATAACTCATACAATAGGTATTTCGAGCGGTCAATAATCACTTGTAATAAAATCTGATGGTCGGTGAAAATTTAATCTAGTTTGACTTGCTATTTATAATTTATGATAACTAAGAAATATTGTCTGATTGGTTATAATGTTTCACCTTGTATCAAGTGCTCAGTACCTTCGTCATTTTTGAAACACGGCTTGTAGGTTTGGCTTGTCATCCTGTGCGATCATACTTTTTAAATTATTTTTGTAAAGCGTAAGTACCACTGAGAATCTAAGCTTTAACTGAGGCCATTGCTGTTGCTTGAGGCATGGTATTACAGACTATTTATATATATATACCTGGACAGAAATTATTAGTTGACAAATATCGAAGGGAAGACTTTGTTGGTGCTTCTTCTACATTTTTGTTGAGTCCAAAATTGACTTAAACGCTAATTGTCAAATTGCTATATCACGCTCCACAGATCCATAGTTTCTTATAATGTTTCCAAATATGGTTAAGATGCGCTGCTCTAGCTATCAATCTGCAGTTTACCAATTAGAATATTAAAAGCAGATGCTGCAATTTGCACTGTCTTTGATGAATGGTTTGCATCGTCCTAGGTCTCGTCGGAGAAAGCAAAGTGTCTTGGTAGCTTTGGCTGATGTCTCATGCACATGGGTTTTCCTCTAAAGGTCTTGACTTATGGTAATACCAAGATAATTTTCCATATTATGTAACTGCCTCTAATGTGTGTTTGTGTAATTTGTAGTTGAAAATGACAGGGTTTTGCTTGTTGTAATGCGAATGACGATGCATTTTTCTGGATGGAAATTCATCTGCCACTGTTCTTCCCAATTCTGCAGTGAATCAAGGTCCTGTTGTAGTTGTTCTGCATCCTTCTTATTGTGGATTTTTCTATAATCCAGGCAGTGGTCTGCAAATAATCTTGCATCGGATGGTGGTGCTTGCGGCATGTCATTAGTGTAGGCAAGAAACAATAATGGGTCCGTAGGACTGTGCCCTTCGGAACTCCTGAGATTAATAGGATCTTGCATAAGGTCAAATTAAGGATCGGGATTTATTTCATATCACTATTGTTACAAAAAATTCAATTGGTTCAATTACTATCACATGGTATAATGTATTTCAACATACAGCTCAAACAATACTCTGAGCGGGCTGTATTGAGATCCGATACAGCCCGGTGGTGACGTCAGCAGAACAATAACATATTTAGCTTAAAAATCACTATTTATTTGGGTTTTTTTTTAACGTGCTACCCGAGAAAGATAAAACAAAATGAATTAATCTCACATTGTTTTAAATATTAATTAGTTTCAGGTAACCTCGCATTTCATGTCTATGTTTTTCAATTTTACTTTTACTTATTATTATTATTTTTTTTTTGTAAATTGTCGTCAATATAAAAAAAGAGGACATGAAACATTAACCTAAAGCGTTTGACTGGTTGTTCAATGAAATAAAAGTAATAGAAACTTGTGTATCGGGCTGCATCAGATTTACAGACTGCCTAAGGACCTAGATACGGACCTGTACCTTGTTACAGCCCGGGCCGAACCTTGTTACAGCCCTTGCCTTCGGCCCGGGCTGTAACAAGGTACACGGTCCGTATCGCGATCCTAAGCCAGTCTGTAAATCCGCATGCAGCCCTCTACACAAGTTACTATTACATAAATCTTTCACGAGTGAAAGAAATTTCGTCTTTTCTCGAGTTGAGCGTAGCGAAACGAGAGGAAAAGGCGTATAATTTCTTACACGAGTTAAAGATATCCCGATCTTTAATTTTGATTGAATGCAAGTTCCTATTTCTGCCGTAAAATACGAAAATAAACGCCTGCAAACCTATACCGTGTGAACAACGTCGTCGCCATTTGAGTGTACTTTACATTGTGACGTCAGGTGTTTTATGACGTTTAGTCATGGTAATGATTGTTTTATCACAAGAATGAATACTTATGGTTGGCCATTTACCCGTGTAAGATGAGGTCGCGTGCATCGATCTTACATGGGTCATCTCACACTGTAAACCACCATTTACTGAAGAATACCTCCAGTGGGCTGGATTTGCGTCCCTCTAACACAACTGACTGAGTGCGATTGATGAGGAAGTCTTCGATTTCAGGGTTACACCTCGAACTCCATAGTGGTCAAGCTTCTGCATAAGTCCCTGATGTGGCACTTTATCGAAGGGCTTGGAGAGATCTAATAATATGATGTCTGCCTGTTCTCCATTGTCCATGTTGCGTCAAGGGTAATGTGAAGTTGGGTCTCACACGACCTTTTCGCCCTAAAGCCATGCTGTTGGTCACGAAGGATATTATTGCAACCGAAGTGATCCATTATAGTGTTGTGTCCTTGTTCTAGCGTAAGTACTCCTGCTACATTGACTTTGATGTTGCCCATGGATGGGATTGAGCTTTGCTCCAAGTCTTGATGAGTTGTGGTGTCAGACTATACAGACTATACAGACTCGGTTGTATACAGACTAGAACTGTTGATTTAGAATACTAGCTTTTGTTGGTGTATCGCTGTATAATAACCCATCTTTGTCCTTTAATGTAACTATTCCGGATGATTCCTGTTTTCGACCCTTTATGTACGACCAAATCTACGTATTCTTTACTGACTATGTCTTCCATGAAGTTCGAGTGGGCTGCCCTAGATTCTCTCTTGTTCAGATGTTTATACCGCTTCCAGTC
Source organism: Modiolus philippinarum (assembly GCA_002080025.1). Classification (NCBI taxonomy): domain Eukaryota; kingdom Metazoa; phylum Mollusca; class Bivalvia; order Mytilida; family Modiolidae; genus Modiolus; species Modiolus philippinarum. The sequence continues at coordinate 30,484 of MJUU01016753.1, read as the reverse complement.
ATTGTTGTTCTTTGTTTTCGATTACTCAATCTTCGTAGTTCTGTGTTCATCCAGGGATGACTGTGTCTTGGTTTGGTCTGTTTTGTTGGTACATGATTTTTCATCACATCAGTAATAATTTCCATAAATTTGCACCATATGTTGTTTATTTGTTTGCAGTTATTTTCCTTGAAGTCTTGAAGGCGTTCTATAAGGTCTTTGTTGATGGCTTCGATGTTGGCTTTTTTCCAAAGGTTGCTTTCTCTTAAAGTTGGTCTCGATCTAAAAATGTTTGCTGAATGATGTACAAGAAAAATGTCATGGTCATTATTTCCAGGCAGTAGTTTTTTACTAACAGGGAATCTTAACATCCAAATAATGAAGAAAAAAATGGAAGAATGTGTCCATGGGACACGGATGCCCCCGCCTCCTTGCAATCGAAACCCATAAATTATTAAAGGCATAACTATATACTATATTTATCAAATATTATTAGAAAGGATCTTTCTCCTGTGATAAATAGGCACTGGGACTGGTTTGGTTTTGATATAATGTGTAGTTCCAACAAATAATCTGAGAAACAGTCTTATATGTAATACTAATCTATTTTTAGCAACTGTGACCTTGACCTTTGGAGTACCAACCTGGAAATCGATAGGGTTCTGTCTTGGGTTTTATAATAAGCATGTGACCAAGTTTCGTTTTGATCCTATGTAGTATACTCAAGTTATCATCCGGAAACCAAAATTTTATTGAAATTTTAGTCTATTTTTAGCAACTGTGACCTTGACCTTTGGGGTACCAACCTGGAAATCGATAGGGTTCTGTCTTGGGTGATAAGCAAGCATGTGACCAAGTTTGGTTTTGATCCTATGTAGTATACTCAAGTTATCATCCGGAAACCAAAATTTTATTGAAATTTTNCCAGATTTTACAGATCACACACCATCAAGCAATTTTCTATATACTGAATAATGTTAAATTTACGTTCACTCTGGCAATAAGTAATTTTTTTTAGGAATAAATGACACTAAAACCTTCATAGACTGTCTTCCTACTGGGACGAATAGTTATAAGCCTCCGATTTTAGCAACATACTAATGACGACAAACTAGATAAGTTTGTTGAGCAGCTTCCAAGAAATGCACATCTTGAATCATTTATTTCAAATGATTTTTTTTTTNATACTCAAGTTATCATCCGGAAACCAAAATTTCATTGAAATTTTAGTCTATTTTTAGCAACTGTGACCTTGACCTTGGGGGTACCAACCTAGAAATTGACAGGGTTCTGTCTTGGGTGATAAGTAAGCATGTGACCAAGTTTGGTTTTGATCCTATGTAGTATACTCAAGTTATCATCCGGAAACCAAAAAGATGGACGTACGGATCAAGGTAAACCTTAATGCCCCCGACCACCTAGCGGCGGGGGCATAAAAAACCGGAAAAATTAACAATGACCGAAATGTACAATCACAGGTCAGAATCACAATAACACTTCAAATATTATTCGAATAACTTTATAATAATATTGAAAATACAGCACAAGATAAGCTCTCAATAACTGAAGCCAATACTACTCAATTGTGCAAGACATATGCTTGTCAATATGGAACAAAACTTCTGATAGCTTTTGAGTTTGTTAGTACTGAGATGGACTCGGTGCTTTTTCCTTCACAAAAGATACACTGCTTGTATCCGTTATATTAGCTTTGAGATCTAGTTACCTTAAAATTTTACACACATACTGGCCTTTCACTGATACTGCCGATGTCTACTGAAATATTTGATGATTCTTGACCAAACCATTCATGAAGTTTCGAGTTTGATTTTTCTTAGGTAGCGCGACAATGTTTTACCAGCAGACTAGGCTCCTTCAGCTAGCCGGTAGTGTAGCGGCGAGCAACCCTGGACTCATCTTTCATTGTCATTTGGCGCTTTTTATTTGGATGCGTTTTAAAAGTAGGGGTATTTCAATTGGGCGCAGGAAAAGTATTTCAAATGGGCGCATAATTTTTCACATGGTTAAATACAGGTAAGTGATATAAGTGAACTTGATTGTAGAGGACATTTTAACTAGAGAAAATTTGTATATTTAAGCGAATTAAAATTAAGTTACTTGTAAAATATTAAACAATCCTGTTCAAAATCTTACTTCAACTTGTCCATGTTGAATACTGAGGGCAGACAAATATTGTCTGGCTTACTGAAGAGGTACTTTATTTATAAATTTTCATATCACACCCTCTATCAGCTCAAAGTCGTAATATCGGTCTGAGAGCCGTCATTTGTGATATGAAAAATGACATGTAATGACATTTTTATCATATACTTTAACTGCAAATGAAATTTTCAGCTGAAAAGTATAATTTTACCTATAAAATGCAGTATTTGTATTTTGTTATTTGATCTGACGATATATCGTTTTTACGGAAATATACGAACTTGCATTTGATAAAGCTTCCGAGTAGTATCGGAAAGGCATGAGATAATTTCCGGAGGCAGTTAATAACGATGTCAATGTCATATCAGCCCGCTTCGTCAATTTTGTTGAAATCACCTTGTTTTATCTATGGGTAAAATTTAAATCATATAGTATTTGCATTGTTATATTATTTTATCATATATTTAGTAATAAATACAGGCGTTTTGAATATGTGATACAGTGCATGACATTCATTCCGTATTCACACAATGACGTCATACCCTTTATCGCACACCCTTATCGCATACCCTTTATCGCATGGCTTACCCTTTATCACATACCCTTTTTCGAAATTTGTTTTTTTCAATTTTACTTTTGTTATTAAAAAATATTTTCGGGGTTAAAATTATTTTGGGGGACATTTTTTTTGGGG
>MJUU01016753.1:14712-27419 GCA_002080025.1 Modiolus philippinarum | reverse complement strand
GGGGGCAAAACATTTTTTTAGACGGAGGATAACAAAGATTTGTTTGGGGTGAAATTGTTTTGTGATGATCAGTTAAAAATATCTAGCAAACTTTTTTCCTTTACATGTTAGATTTAGTTCAAAACTTCTAGTCCTTTCCGCCCATTTTGAAATTTTCCTCTTCAAAAAATACATGTACATGCATTTCCTCTTACCGATTTCAATTTTTTACAATATTTTTCGAATTATTAGTCCTCTGTTTAAATATATGATAAACTGTATAATACATGGCAAAATCCGTATCACATGCCGTATCATCCCNGGGGGCGACCAATATTTTTTTTCAAAAGGGGGGCCCGGAACCCATTTTTTTTAAAAACCCCTAGGAATTTTAAATATTTTCCGGGGGGGCCCTCGTGCTGATATTGGTAACTCGGGATGATACGGCATGTGATACGGATTTTGCCATGTATTATTCCCTATGTACTTCACAACGTACAGGTAAAAATACAGGAAAATCAATAATGCGCCCAAATGAAAGATTTTTATTTGCGCCCAAATGAAGTATTTTTTGCGCCCATTTGAAATAAGTTTTGCGCCCAAATGAGAGCCTAATGCGCCTAAATGAAATGCGCCGTTGTCATTTTCTTTCCTTTCGAGATTGCGGTAACGGAGTTAGAAGTCTACCTGTATTGGGTTTTATTCGTATATATATTCAACTATAGGGAAACGGGACAGATAAAGGGGAGGTTTGGGTACCGATAAACCGGTTTAACACTACCGATGCCTTTTGCTAGTGTAGGTACCAAGTCCTGCTGTCCCGAGTTCCTTTCGTTGTTTCCTTTTTTGTTGTTGTTGTCTTATTCGTGTTTTTCCTGTGTAGTTCCTTAGCAGATTGTGGCATGCAATTATAATTTTCAGCCATTGTATGTGTTTCCTGTTTTCCATTTTTTACATTTCATTTGAGACTTTTACACTGTTTTTATTCTTTTTTAATAATTGGGATAGTCACCAGGATTTGGTACTGTGTTAGAGTATTACCTTGGTTTCGTCACTTTGAAGCACTGAGTATGAGGATATGAGATTAATGATCACTTTCGATTGAATAGTGTATTTGTGGTAAATGTTTGCTATTAAGGTAATGAAAAGTTGCTTGCTTCATTCACATACTCGGAATCTTCAACTTATTTTCATCCATGAAATGCTGGAAATCTGAGTCTCATATGATGTTATTTTTGCAGATATTCCTCACAGCATTGTTTAAAAGTTTGGATGTTCAGTATATTTTTTGTAACATGTCAACAAAGTTAGGGCATTTTGTGATCAAAGACTCGAATTACGGCACATTTTCTGCATCATAAGGGGACGACCATTTGATTCTGAAGGGGGGGCTGGCAGTTTCGGTTAAGCCAGATTATTCATTTTCAAAATTATGCGGGCCAGAATATTTATTTTTCTACGCTTCGCGGCAAAACTTTTTATTTTCAATAACATAATCGTATCGTACCAATAAATCTATGGTCAGATTATTTATTTCCAACTTTTTCAGAAACAGAATATTTATTTACAAAATCTGCCAGCAGAAAAATAAATTAATTTAATCCTATTTCGAACAAATTATTCATTTTCACCAATATCACATCAACTTATTTATTTATATTTCCAACCAAAAATGCTTCAAATCAAAATTACTTTTTTCAATTTTCATGACAAGTAAGATTATAATAATTATTTTCACTGGCACCAAAATAACATTAATTATTTACAATTTGCCAAAGTCTCAAGCCTTCAACCCCTCCCCCGAAAATCAAACAGTCGTCCCCTTATCCACTACAGCTTCTTTCCCAATTAATTCTTGAATTCGAACTCATGCTTATTGAGAAATGCGCGTGCGGTTGTTGACTCTTACCTGTTGTAATGTTACCTGTTAGATGAATACTTAATAACCTTGTCCGTATATATTTAATTGTGTCGTGCTTAAAACACACAATAAATATATTTTTGTATAAGAAATTTTTATAAAAATCTGTAAAATATAAGCGTACTATATATAGTTTATTTGCTTTGAACATTTTCTATGTCTAAGTTTTGTATAATATATATATAACAAATAAATACATATAGATGCTCTTTGGTTGTCCTAAGTTAAGATCATCCTAAGATAGCTTTGTTGAACTCCATATGGCATGTCTCAGCAATGTCTTAAGATCATCCTAAGTCATGTCCTAAGTTACATCTTAGGATATATGTTAGGATACCTTCGTAAACACGGCCCCTGGTCATTGTCAAGGTCTGTCAACCTTTAATTAGCGTGACGCTATGCATGAAATCATAGAATGTCCATATTCCCCAGAGATTTGTCGGCATGAATTGAGTTCATAAATTCCATTATGTGTTCAAAGTAACCAATAAAACTTATGGACACGGTCTGTTAATTACTATGTACAGCACTTAATTAAATGGAAAAAAACTGTCTAGTCCCTATTATAAAAGTTAAAAATCCTATTCTTCAGATCGATTTTTAAAATATGCCTTTCCTGAGTTAAAAGGTAGAATATAAAGTTATAATCTGATGATCTCTGATCGAGGGGTACATATAATACGAGACTTTTGAATCGTGTTCAATCCGGAAACAGATCTGTTTTATACGTAAAAATCAATACATCAATAGATTGAGAGGGAATTACTAATCAATGAGCACTCTTGAGCTAAGGATGATTTATAGTCAATCGACTTGTAGCGCTTCCATTAAATTCAATTTAAAGAATTTTTTAAAGAATTGATTGATGAAAAATTATAAATGCACTTCAATTTCATAAATAGTTTGTTTTTCTGTGGTATATATTTTTTTCAAAAGGTTAAGAAATCCATTATTTATTCTAACTAGTTTCCGAGGCAATCGTTTCCGCTTTCAATTACACGAGAGTTCCTATCTCGAAAGCCCGGTTGGGGGTATTTTCCTATATATTGGTATACATAGACGTACCGCTGGAATGAGTCACTTTTTTGACAAGTCAGGTATATAAATGGGGTGCAATTCCGGGTGTGTGTAACCATCGAGTTCGGGTTCGAGTCAGAGTTAATGTTCGAGTTACAGTTCGAGTTGAAGTTCGACTTCGAGTTGCAGTTCGAGTTAAAGTTCGGGTTCGAATTGCAGTTGGAGTTAAAGTTCGAGTTACAATTCTGTTATGTGGTAGAAATAACCAATGAATTGTCAGCAATAATAAAAAAATTGGCTCAAATAACTTTTTACTAAGACGAAAAATAATTATTTTACAAATTAAATATATATAGTTACTTATCTGACAATAATGATGTCCAATTAAATACCCAAATTAAGAGTTCACTAAAATCTACCAATAAATGTCCAGATGAATGTTCCTTATAATCCTCACTAAATAGTTGATAACAGATTCACAATAATTTATGTCGATTTCCTATATGAAAGATGTGCGTAATAATCCTGTATAAACTTATTAAACTTACTGACTTAACCCTTTTCTGCTATCTTATATATATACATTTATTATTTCTAGAAAAGTCATTCGCAAGATAAGACTGGAACGTTCCATATCAACTGATAATCACATGACTAAATGATTATGTAAGGAAAACTTCCAGAAAATTCCATGTGTTAAAAACTAAACTTAAATTCTAGAAATTTCCACATGCTCTAAGGTGTAATAACCTTGACTATTGTTTATTTTAAACAACTTACATAACTAGGCCAAACAAATTACATAATATTAAGGCCGTACAAAATAAAAATAATGAATAAAATGTATCATAGAATATTTACAACATTTAATTACCTATAACACCTCCCCAAAAGAAAATGTTTGAATGCAATGAAAAACATTTAATAACAAAAAAATCTATTTACAATCAGGAGTTTTGAAAAAAATTTAACTCTAGATAATGCATCTGCAATGACAGGGTCTTTTCCTTTAATATGTCTAATATCTAGATTAATACCATGTATAGTCAAACTCCACCTCAAAAGTCTTCGATTTTACCTTTTATTTTATGAATAAATTTAAGAGGGTTGTGATCAGTATATACAATGATAGGCTGAATTGAAGCTGTAACATATATTTCAAAATGTTGTAAAACCAAAATCAGACAAACATTCTTTTTTCAATGGTGGAGTTATTTCTCTGGTGTTTATCAAATTTTCTAGAAAAATAATAAATTGGATGGTCTATACCATCTTTACCTTCTTGTAATAAAACACCACCAGCAGCAACATCACTGGCAACTACTGCTAATTTAAATTGACAATCACAATTAGTGTTGCTAAGACTGGCGCACTTTCTAGGATGTCTTCAAGTTCTTCAAATGCTTCACCACAACTTTTAGACCAAATGAACTTTACATTTTTTCTCAATAATTTAGTTAAATTCTCACTAATAGAAGAGAAGTTTTGACAAAATTTTCTATAATATCTAGCTATTCCCAGAAAACACATCAATTGTTTCTTATTCTCAGGTTTAGGAAAACTAGAAATAGCGCTAATTTTAGCATCAATAGGTTTTACCTGACCCTGACCTACAACATAGTTTACATAAGCACATCCAAATTCACTCTTGGAAAGGTTGACTGTCAACATAACCCTGCTTAAACGTTCAAAAAAAAGTTCGAAGTTTCTGAAGATGTTCTTCTCAATTGTCACTATATATAAGAATGTCATCAATGTATGCTTCACAACCGTCAATTCCAGAAATAACACTGTTGATGAGACGCTGAAAAGTTGCCGGAGAATTTTTCATGCCAAAAGCCATCACTTTGTATTGGAATAGTCCATCGGGTGTAAGAAAAGCGGAAAGTTCCTTTGCACGCTCTGTAAGAGGAACTTGATAAAATCCTTTCAATAAGTCAATTTTTGTTATGTATTTAGCATTTCCAATTTTACAGTCATCAATGCGTGGAATTGGAAATGAGTCAGTTTTTGTATCACTGTTTAGTTTTCTATAGTCCATACACATACGATAAGTTCCATTAGGTTTTGGCACTAGAATGCAAGGCGGGCTCCAATTGCTTTTGCTAGGTTCAATAAAGTCATTTTTTAACAAATACTGAATTTCATCATGTAGATACTTTTGTTTGATCGGATTCAGTCGGTATAGATACTGTTTAATCGGTACTGAATCACCAACATCAATATCATGGAATATTTTATCAGTTCGAGTCGGAATGTCCGGAAACAAATGTTCAAATTCGCGGAGTAACAGCTTCAACTGGTCCTTTTGAAGCGTTGGTTAATGTTGAAGTTTCGAATCCAAATCTTGAAGAATCTGTGAATCTTCAAGCGTTGGTGTGATAGATAGCGAATCAATCATTTCACAAAAGTCATTATTAGAATTGTCAGGGTAAACACTAACTATATTTACATTTCTTTTCAACCACTAGTATATATGGACCAAAATATCTTGCTTCAAGTGGTTTTCCAGGAACAGGAAGTAATACAAGTACTTTATCACCAGGATCAAAATTACGGTTTACAGAAATTTGGTCATCTTTGGCTTTCATAGATTCTTGGCTAGATTTAAGATTTTTTTTGGCTAGTTCACAAGCTTTTACAAGTTAGGTGCGAAAGTCTGAAACTGAATCAAGGAGGTTTAAATGGTCTTTTTCATCAGATATTTTTTTTTCATTTAAACGTTTGAGTGGGCCCCTAACTAAATGTCAAAAAAACTAATTCAAATGGACTAAAACCTAATGATTCCTGGACTGCTTCTCTTACAGCACATAAAAGAAAAGAAATTCCTTCATCCCAATTTTTCTCTGTTCAAAACAATAGGTCCGCATCATATTTTTTTAAGGTTTGATGAAATCGCTCTAAGGCGCCTCGACTTTCAGGGTGATATGCAGATGATCTGCACTGTTTAATGCCTAATCCATACATTACTTGCTGAAAAATACCTGACATAAAGTTTGAACCTTTATCTGCTTGAATAGATTAAGGTAGGCCAAACAAAGGGAAAAAATTTAGTTTAAGCCCTAACTATGGTCTTAAGTCTTTATTTCTTAAGGATGTAGTAAGGTGAAATTTTATAAATCTACGATTTTAAATTGATACCCTAAATGGAAAGAGCATTGTTAAAGGAATAAAGTAGTCTAAAAATATTGATAGGTAATGGACCTTGTTTTCAAGATATTTCACATTTTTAAAAAATGGCGGGAAAGGCTCTCTTGGACTTTTACCTTAGTATAGCATGGACACAATATTGATTTCTTTCACATGGAAGGAAAATCTACAATCTAATAAAATCTTGCTTACTGACTTAAAATGAGCTTCTGAAGACTTTGATGACTAGAAAATTGGGTGTAATGGGGCAAAATGTTTAACATGGTAATACTGGATAAAATCAGAGAAATCCGAATGACTTTTACAAATTTCAAATACGTCACCTTACTACATCCTTAAAGGAATAGCTTCAGGAAACCTTGTAGATGCACAAATGATAGTTAACATGTACTAATAACCAGATTTAGTTTTTGGTAAAGGACCTAAACAGTCTATTAATATTCTACTAAAAGGCTCCTCAAAGGCAGGTATTGGTTGAAATGGTGCTTTTGGAATGACTTGGTTTGGTTTCCCCACTAACTCGCATGTATGACAAGACTTGCAATAATTAGAGACATCTTTTCTAAGATAAGACAATAAAAATAATTTAAAATCTTGTTGTTAGTAAATGTCCTGACATGGGAGTATCATGGGCCATGCTTAATATCTCAGCTCTATACACCTTTTGCACTACAATTTGATACTTTACTGTCCACTCTGCATCAGAAGGTCTCCATACCATTTTGCTAAAATAAGTGAAAAATTCTTGCAAAGACTCGCTTTCATCAACAGCCCTGTTGAAAAGACATGAAATTTCAGGGTCCTTATGTTGCTCATTGCTAAATGCAGACATAGAAATACCTTCACTTTGAACCAGTGAACTATCAGAAAACTCCAAAGGCTTGCTTGTTTTGTCACGAACATCGCTAAGCTGACTCTTAAAGGTATCCGACAAATCAAAACCATCAGTGCTATTTTCATCAACTTTCTGAGCTTCAACACATTTCTTTTTCATAGCACGAATAACTGCACAGGCAGGACTCCTGTTCAGCAGAATCAGGAACCTGATCAAAAGAAGGCTTGTCTGTCACAATAGGATTTCTTTGAACTTTATCCCCAGCTAAATCATTACCAAGAAGAAGTTGAACACCTTCAAAGGGCAATGATGACTTGATATCTAAGGTCACAGGTCAAGAAACAATATCTGAAGACAAATAAACATTATGGAGAGGAATAACAGTATAACCACTAGAATCTACCCCTTTAATAAGAACATTTCTACCAGTACTAGAAATATTATCTCCGCCGACAAAAGAGACTGTAATGCTCCAGTATCTCTTAAAATTCGAAGAGAGGTAAGTTACAAAAATCACTCGAAAGCGACAAAAAAACCATCACTAATAAATGGTTAAAAAATCTCCATAATGGGACTAGATGGGGATTTGACCTCGACCTTGCTAACAGGATCAGAAACAGACTTCACCTCTGAAAAAGAACTATGCGCATCTGTACAAAAATTAGGCAAACATTGTGACGACTCAACAAAACCACTGGGTTTCATTTCACTTTCCTTTCTTTGCTTTAACCTATAACAGTCAGATATCAAATGGCCTTCTTTCTTACAATAATTACACGAAATCGACTCAAATGGCCTCTGTGACATGGAGGAAGGATAGGACTTGGACGAGCTATTTACTGGACCTTTCCTTCTATTAACATCATTTGTAGGTTTGGGTGGAAAATTTGTGGAATTATTGTGGTTTCTGAAAAATTTCTGTGGTTTATTAAAAAATTGTGTTTTATGTGGAAGTAAAAAATCATCAGCTAAACGTGCAGTCAGTACTAATACACCTTTTAAATTCTTCAATTTAAACTAGCTGACGTAATTTCTCATGATTGCTATTTATTTTCATTGATGAACACCAACGATCAAATGGTCGCTCTTTAGTTCTAGCAAACTCTACATAGGTTTGGTCACTCTGTTTTTCTGCATTCCTAAGTTTTAGCCGGTAAGCTTCAGGGACCAGTTCATATGCTCTAAGAATTAACTCTTTTACAGTGTCATAATCTGAAGCCTGTTCTACTGACAACTGAGTGTATATTTCCCTGGCCTTACCAATTAACACACTTTGAAATAACATTGACCAATTGTGTTTTGGCCACTTTAAATTTTGAGCTATTTTCTCAAAATACAGTAAATATTTGTCTACATCCTTTTCTTGAAAAGGAGGGACAGACCTGATGTTTTAGCAACTTCAAATGTCTGAGAATTCTGAGAAAGGTGCTGATTCCTTTCAGCTAATTCCATTTTTTTCATTTCTGATTGAAAATTGAGCTCTTTCTTTTCAGCTAATTCCATTTTTTTCATTTCTGATTGAAAATTGAGCTCTTTTTCTAATTTTAATTTTCTTTCTTCTCTCTTTTCTCTTTCTCTTTCTAAATGTAATTTTCTTTGCTCTCTTTCTAATTCTAATTTTCTTATTTCTAATTCTTTCTGAATTTCTATTTTTTTAATTTCCAGATGAGGTGTTTGAATGCCAAAAGTCGCCAAAACAGATTTATCAAAAATATCTTCTTCGACCAAATAACTTGCAATCACATTTTGAATTTCAAATTTTCTCATTCCAGATTTGACGTTTAATTTCAAATATTTTCCAAAAATAATTAATTCATCCTTTTTAAGCCTCTCTAAATTCTCAACCTGACACGTAGACATGAATTGTTCTGAATCAAATGACATCTTGGAAAAATTTTATTGCTGACTTTTAAAAATTTTTCTATTTGACAAAAATATAATAATTTCTTTCTTAAACAGTTTCGAAGATCCCGGACGAGCCTCCAATTTCTGTTATGTGGTAGAAATGACCAATAAATTGTAAGCAATAATAAAAAAAAACAAAATTGGCTCAAATTAACTTTTTACCAAGACAAAAAAATAATTATTTTACAAATTAAATATATATAGTAACTTATCTGACACAATAATGAAGTCCAAGTAAATATCCAAATTAATAGTTCACTAAAATCCACCAATAAATGTCGAGATGAATATTCCCTATAATCCTCAGTAAATAGTTGATAACAGATTCACAATAACTTAGGTCGATTTCCAATACAAAAGATGTGCTTAATGATCCTGTATAAATTTATTAAACTGACTGACTTAACCGTTTTCTGCTATCTTATATATATACATTTATTATTTCTAGAAAAATCATTCACAATATAAGACTGGAACATTCCATATCAACTGATAATCACATGACTAAATGATTATGTAAGGAAAACGTATAGAAAATTCTTTGTGTTAAAAACTAAACTTAAATTCTAGAAATTTCCACATGTTCTAAGTTGTGATAACCTTGACCATTGTTTATTGTAAACAAGTTACATAACTAGGCCAAACAAATTACATAATATCAAGGCCGTACAGAATAAAAACAATGAATAAAATGCATTATAGAATATTTACAACATTTAATTACCTATAACAATTCGAGTTACCATTCGAGTTCGAGTTAATATTCGAGTCACCTCGAAAACTGCATTATAATTTCAACTATCGAGTTAAACGTCAAGTAACGTAAAATATATAAAATACCTTATAAAATGAGTTTTTGTAGACGTGTTTCAGAGAAAAAAATTGAAAAGGTGACCAACTGACCTATTTTAATACTTGTTATTATAAATTTTCATGCGTAAGAAATAATAATACAATCAATCAATTTAAAAAAAATAATATTAGTATATACTATTTATTTCTATAAGGATGCATAGCCAAATGATTGCAAAGGTATGGAGTGGCGGTGCTATCATCGTCATATTGACAGATTTCAATATGTTTTTATATATTCATTCGAAAAATTATTATTTGTATAAACATTTAACAATTTAAATAAAGAAAGTCAATAGGTAGAAATTTCAGAATAAAAAAAATCAGTTTTGAAAACGGGGCGGATGCACATCACAGTGAGATGAACAAGAAACAAGCTTTCACTGCACTTACCGGGATTATATATGTACACGCATGTCTGAAAATCAGCTCAAAATGAATCAGAAAGTTTTCTTTCGTCGTTCCCTCCGCTGGAAATGAACCTTTTTATTGCGAAATATGAAGAAGATAAGTTCCATGACTCAAACTGATTAAAACAGCTGCATTTCTGTATAAATAGATTCAAAACTAAGCCTTTTTACTGTCTGTTTTAGTGTATCAGACTGTTTTCGATGTATAAGTTAATAAGATATGGAGATCTGTGCAAGTTTGGGACAGTTTACATTGGATCTGACTTGTTGAAATCCGAACCAAAGATCTCGGAATCATATGCATGTGCGTAATTGCTGTACAAATGTATATTAATTCGTACCGATCTTCTTAGGTCGTTCTCAAATATTGGATGAACAGTTTAGGGTCTTGTAAGAAGCTATTATGGGGGTTATTAACAGGAATTTGCAGTTTTTTATTATTATTATTAATTTATTTATTTGGTGATTTTTTGCTCAATAATTGGCATGAAATTCTTTCTTTTTTTCAAGAAAAGGGGGTTTCAACACTAGAACGCTCACTTTCTGGAAAAGCAAATTGACATAATCCTGATAGATGCATTTTAATTGGTGGTAAAATTCACAAATTTACCCTATTGGTAAGACTTTTTCATATTCGTATAGACATTATTTTTATCACCTGACCCGAAAAATCAGTGTCAGCTATTGTCATCACTCGTGCTTCATAATCTGTTGTCCGATGTTTCATCATCTCTGTAGCCACTGATGCAAATTCAACAAAACTACAGGTAAGATGTATGAACAGTCTCTAACAAAACTACGGTAGTTTTGCAATTTGGCGGATTTGTATTTCAACTGGGCGGAAAATGTTTTTCAATTGGGCAGAAAATAATTTGCAATTTACTTGGCGGATTTCACTTTTTTTCAAATAGGCGGATTTTCTGTGATTTACTAGCAAAATGATAAATGAAACAATCTTTACAAAATGAAGGTAGCAAGACAAAACTGTAGTCACATCTATGCCGAGTTTCATGTGTTTTTTTTTTCAGTTATTTGATATAATCGCCGTTTTAAGTGTTTTTTCTTCAAGGTTGCAATTCAAAATTATCAAACGAAGAGGGTATTGTTGGACGAAAACTCTTGGAAACAAAACCAAAATGACAAATCTTTACTGCAATCTTATTATATCATACATTTGATAAAAGGTATCGTTCTAAAGTTGACATCAAATAACATGCAAGCACTAAAGCAAGCAGACTAAAATGAGAACTGATATTACTATGTCTGTCAACAAATAATATTTTAAAGTAAAAAATTGTGACATACTGCATATTTGCATGTCTATTCATGCTTGAAATATAAATCCAATAATTCTAAATTTTCATCTTGAAATTGACAACAGAGGAACATTACAAACTAGGTTGTATGACAAACGCGATGACTTTACCTTTCCAATTATAGTAAACTTACCTTTTCTTTGTAGCAACATTCCAATAGCACCAGAGTTACATCCGCTACTCAATGGCTTGTGGTCGTTACAGTGACTTCCTTGATAGAGCTCCGTTGCTTACAAATAGACTACTTAAGCAAGGGTACGATACCAAAAACTTAAAGTCATCACTACAGAAGTTTTACGGCCGACATCACGATCTTGTGGATCGTTATTGGATATGTTTCCCAGATGACAACAGATCTTTCCCTCTACAACTAAAGTTTGTTTTCCTCTATCGGATTTTACATGTTCAACACGGCGGGTGTCTTATAAGAATTAGATTTCTTGATCTTGCCTTTACACCGGTGTTAGATTCATATAATCTAACGGGTCAAAAGCGGTTTAAACTAAACATATCATTAGAGAAATCATATTTTGATCATTTGCTTAAAAACCATATGCATTAAAGAAAGTCAGCAAACAATCAAATTGTACTCGGATTATAAATGTTCAACTTCAGTTCTAACTTGATATTACTTGACAAGTCTAATGAGTGTAATATGTACAGAGCTGAGATTTTAGCATTATTTTTCTGAAATTCATACATGTACTAAATCAGAAAAAAATAGAAATGCGTCAATCATTTGCATGTAGGCATTGCTAAGAAGCAATTTTCGGATGGGAGATACAGACTCATTCTCTGGGCCTTTTATTTTTATAATGGACAAACTAAATAACTCACCTAAGTTAAGCTTGATATCTTTACGTAAAGTCTTCAAGTGGTTTGGAATGCACAGTTCTTGAGAATCGATGTAGATTTTAATCAAAACAGAATCTCGGGCTGGGCTGGCAATTAGCCATTGTTTTAATTCGAAAGACTCGCTCTTTGCGCGGAAAACAGAATTTGTACATTTTTTCTTAGCCCGTTAAACTAATTTTTAATATCAAAGTATGAAATTTTTAAAAACTTGATTTTTGTTTATCACTTCGACAACTTTTTGAAACAAAAATTGCATATCCGTTGGACTCGATCGAACTATGTTTTCATTTAAGAGCTCCTAGTAGAAGTGCAAAATTAATGTTGATCATATCACAGAAAAGGGGTTCCAGATAATAATATATTGCCAAATGCATCTCGACTATCGTTTCGGTCTTTTTGAGAATAACCAGCACACATCCCTGATCTACTTTTAAGTCATTAGTCATTACCTCAGAAATAATACAAGA
>MJUU01016753.1:0-12599 GCA_002080025.1 Modiolus philippinarum | reverse complement strand
GTCTGTGAGTAGAGATAAGAAATCAAAACAGACAGTTAACTGATCAAGAATCGGATTCCTTTATTTTTAACAAAAATGTCACATGAAGAACACAATTTTTAGCCCTGTATAGAAGAGTATGAACCCTGATTAGTCATTTTCTGCCTTTTGAGTTCCAGATAATTCTTTTAGGCATGGTCCATTTGATTTTTTGGGGGCTGGGATTTTTGCCCGAGCCGAAAAAATGTATTGGTGCACTTTGCGGGCGAGATTATTTTTTTCCACTATTTACTATGCTAGGAAATTTTTTGAGCCAGGCTTTTTTTCTAATGGACAAAGTCAGAGCCAGATTACAATTTGTATTTTTTTTCAACCCATGTGCTGGTAAGAAAATTTTTTGGGACAAAATCGGGGCATGAAAATTTTTTTCTAAAAAATACCAGTCCCCCCTGAAAATCAAAAGGTCTGTGCCTCAAGGTGTCTGCACGGTATTATTTTCCGGTTATAGAATTTTGTGAAGTTTTCTGTGTAGAAACATAGTTGTATTGTTGTTTAAAATATGAAATGAAGTTTGGGGGTCACTGCAGATTTAAGCGTGAAAACTTAAATAATTGATAGGTAAAATGATAATATGAGAGGATATGTTTAAAAATCTATTGTGGATTTTGTTCATACTGGATTGTTTTGAAATCATTATAAGGGGAAGACCATTTGATTTTGAGGGGGGGGGCCTTGCAAATTCGGTCGAGCCAGATTATTTATTTTCAAAATTTTGTGGGCCAGAATATTTATTTTTGCCGCAGAGAAAATTTTTATTTTCAATAACATAATTGTATCGTACCAATAAATCTAAGGTCAGATTATTTATTTTCTTGGATGTGCAGGCCAGATTATTTATTTCCAACTTTTTCAGGGACAGATCTAGAATATTTATTTACAAAATCTTCCAGCCATTTTGTTGATAGATCAAACAGGAAGTAAAATATACACATTTTACTAAGCAGAGTGATATGTCTATCACAGTGATTTATCATGGGAAGTCTCTGGCTGTACTGTAGATTTAGCTTGTTGTCTAGAAAATGCATTATCAAAATTTCTGCAATTGAAAATTCTTGCTAGTCAGGTCGGACTAGTGGTTGAAAAAATTTACTAGTCCGAATTAAAATTTACTAGTCTCGGGCATCAGACTAGTGCCTAACGGAGCAGACTGTGTAATTTGTTTAAACTTTCGCTTGGAAACCAATGCTTGTATCGCCACATTATACACGTAGTGATTGTAATGGTAACTGCAAAATCGTAGCAAATCTAGACTCAGTTGTGTAAAATTCTGGTGTTTCTGAAAACCGACACGAGAATTATGGACTTTGCAATATGACTCCAAAACAGTCCCCACCTGTGTGAGGAGCATCCGACTTTTTATTTGCCCTAGCTCAATTTTAGTCACCTCAGGCAACTGTTAGTGTGGCTCCCTGCCTAACCAGACAATATCTGGTTTCCACAAGGAAAGGTATAATTTTCAAATTTAACTTTGGAGTCGGACATCATTGCAGAGTACTCTGAGGAATCTCATGACAAGATAGTTCCTTATGCCACTCCACCCTAGAATTGTGAAAATCCTGGTATATACAGATTCTGAGAAGGGTTTATTCTAAGGGGCACATCAGAAAAGATTTGAACTTTTTTTTGGGGGGGGGTAGGGTGCCATAAAGAACTCTTACCACATTGCACAAATGAACAACGTTTTTGCAGCCATGTGTCTGTCATACAATGTACATAATGTAATTGTAATAAAATATATCATTAGTAAGCTGCAGGTGTGTTCACAATAGCAATTTCATCCTCAACATATACGACCTCTGCCATGTTTGTGCTATTAAAATCAGATCTGACTGGGCACTGTTAAAGAGAAGTAAGCCATTTCTTGTATTGTAGTTCTGGACCAAGAAAAAATATGTTCTTTTGATATGTTTTTTTTTTTAAATGAAAAATATCACTGGAAGTGGAATACCCAAAATGAGATCCAGTTACTGTTATTGTTCAGTATCCTAGATATTCATAGCAAATAACTCTATTCTTATTATATTGTATCAAAATACAATGTACATTTTGTAACATGAGTTGTAAATGTGTTCTGTACATCAAATTTGTTTTCCATAAATTTTCATACTCCACAAAACTGTAAAATAAATGTCAATATAACTTGAAGCTGGATCATTTAATATAAAATGCAGATTTTTTCCTCCTACTTAAACTTTACTATCAAATGATGATGTCAAAACATCATGTATGTGTTTTATGAATTTCTATGACACATGGCATCTTAATTCAATAGACATGATAGAGATGTCTGCAATATTTGCAAGGAATAAACTGGGGTTTGCTGTTATTTTTCCCTTAAGTTTGCATGGAATAAAAAGGGTCCAGACTCTAGTGAATTGAATTTTTTGTTACCTAGTAATTAATAAGTTGATAATTTACTCATCAGGTACAAATGTAGGAATGAGCTTTTGTTTAATTGATTATAGCTAGAACAAATAGTGGAATTAGGGCAAGGGTCAATGTATTGAGTTAAATATGTGTTATATTTTTTGTAAATCATAATTTGCCAACTTCAGAAATCTAAGAAGAGCAATAAGCCACAATTTTTCACCTGGGCTCCATAATAATAATTTTCATGTGTTTCCCAGAAGTTTTTATTTGGAACTATGTCTATTCAAAATATTTTTGGAGGTACCTGGACCTAGCTGTTTTCTATGATCCATGCAAAAAATTAAGGCAAAGCACAATGCCTGTCAGTAACTTGGAACCTGCAAATCTGAGTGTTTAAGTACTTTATGATCTTGCCTTCACCTATTTTTGTGTACTGCATAAATGAATCATTTATAAATCAACACCTATAGTATAGTACCTGCAAATTATATATGTTTTTTTTTTGCCCAAAGTGTACATGTACATTGAATATTGATTCTATTAGTACAGTTCTTCAGGGGCTAATTGACAGTTAAAGATATAAAGATATATCTGTTGCATAAGGAAAAAGATAGACTGATTGGTATAGTGCCATATTGGAATTCCATATTATCAAAATATATAATTCAGCCAGAAATTAAAAAAAATGTGTATTCATCTCTTGAAATTCCATCTTGAGGCATGTACACAGTATTGCTTGAATTACTGCATGATGGTTGCCTAATATCTTTACCATGACATGAAAAACTAAAAAACTATGAGCAGAGTATACTTATATCATACCCCCGCTCTCCCATTTAATTACTGAAAAAATATGTAAAGGAAAAGAAAATCTTCCAATAATTACATTCATTCTGCTTCGAATGGAAATCTGCGTATTTGATTGGTTACCAGTACTTTGGATCATTTCCGTAACTGTGTTTTATCAGTCAGTAAAACTACAGCAGCATGTGACTCCTTGACAACGACAAAAGTATATACAGACGGCAGAGAAATCCAAACCAGGAAATGGTGCATCATCCACGAATTTCATTACGCTATCTAGTGTGAAGACTTGCATTCCATTTACCGAATATAATTTTAAGTAAAGAATGCGATATTTTGTAGTTTTATCGTAATGTAAAAATGTGGACTGTAGCATGCTTCATTCAAAATGTTCTATGGTCCACCCTTTTACGCTGCAATAAAACTACAAAATATTGCATTCAATTCATAAATATACATGCAGAGGAAAAATGTAGTTAAATTTCTTAGAAAGTTTAAGTGAATTTCATCAAGTTTTCTTCTTGAAGGCATTGTCGCCACAAAGTAGGTATACCCTATGGGGGATGGACGAATAGACGGACAGACACCATCATTAGTATATACCACCCAATAAAAGGGGGGGTATGAAAAAATGAAATCAGCGAAAGTCCATGTAAAGTTTGAGTAAATATCCATGGTAGATCACTATACTGCCATTTTATGTTTAAGAAATAATTGTTTTACTTGTTATCATCAATTTTTTCTGAGACAGATGTGATAATAAAGTTAGTATGTAGTGTATTGGTTTAGTGACTTATTACTAGGTAATTGATCAGACAAGTGTTCCCATAGGGTTCATTTATAGTTTTCCCTCGACCATAATTGTATGTCTACACACACAGCTAAAATAGGTTGACAATAATTGAATTAACTTCAGTCCTGTTGTTTAAGTCCATACTGGGTGATAAATTGATTGATTAGAAGAAATGATTAGAAAAAAAGGGGGACATTTTGGGAATTTTATTTAGATAATGTTTTAGTAATGAAAATTTATATGTTCATGTTATTCTGAGTTCAATGAAATTGAGATTTGATTAGTTTCCATACGTATTTACTCCAGATGATTTTCTACGTCAAATCATATTTCGATTGTATGTTTCAGTATGGCCAGACCCTGTATAGTTCCCTGACAAGAAGACATTTTGACTGATAATTATCGGCTGTTGTATATGGACATTTTCTTCTTCATTTAATTGATTTATTCTAACAATAAGCTTCTTTTGTAACATCCTTGACTAAAGTAAGGCCAAGGAAAATGACACAATTGTTAATCAATGTATGAATCATTTAATTGATTTTTGCAGATGTTTCAGTTTTCATTGACATTTTGAAACTTAACCTTTTCCTTATTTGATCATTAGTTAGGTCATCCTTAACAAATTGTTCGTTTGCTGTTTATCGACTAACAATTTTGAATCTGAGTAGGTAGGTAGTTGAATTTTTTTTTTTTCGAAAAATGTCAAAAAAAAAGGATTAATTTTAAGAGAAAATGTGCTAAAAGTAGAATAAAAAAAATTTTTCCTCTATGAAATGACAATGAAATTTTTTGAGTACCGGTAGGTAGAATTTTTATGAGTACTAGGTCGATAAACAGCTAACAAACAATTTTAGGGGCGGCCTTATTCGGGAGACATTAAAATTTGTTTAGTAGACATCATGGACATTGAAAGGAAAAGAAGAGGAGACAGTAATATAATCTGCAACAAAAATAAAATCATAAAATGAACCTGAGAAACAAATTTGCTACTTTGGTCTGAATTCCCTACAATTCAACAAAGGCAAACAAAATGTGCTAGAATCATAGTATTGTATATAAGTTGTTGATTTCATGGTCATTTGTCATTTGACAAAGACTTTGTCATTAAAATTAATTAATTAAGGATGTTTGCTGGTCAACTTTGAAATAACAACGATTCCGATTAAATGTGATTTTTTGTTAGAAAATTGCAAGAGAAGTAATTTAAGTGAAAAAAATTAATAGGTTACCGATGTAATTGTTGAGATTCAAGTGTTTGAAAAAATGGCGGGAAACTGAACTCCTCTGCATTTTTCATAGGTTTAACATGAGGAATGTTTATCCAATAATGAATGTGACAAAATAACACCAATTGAATAAAATTTTGTCAGAATGCTCCAAAAGATGTATAAAATGAAATTATAGAAAAACATTAGGGGGTCACCGGGCAAAAAGTTATTAAGCTTTTAAATGGATAAAACCAGAGAAGTCCGAAAATCTGACAGAAATACATAAACATGACCAGCAAACATCCTTAAACCAACCATTACTAAATTTCAGAAAAATGTTTCCTTTTACAATCAGGGGTAATGGATCATATGCCTTTCTTGTGCACATTAAAAAGTTGTGTTGGAGAGATAGGGATAGCATTTCTGGCAAAGGCGGTTAGGCCATTATAAAGAAATTCAAAATTCTCCAATTTTTTAAAAAAGTAAGGGCAGTTGAACTCATTTTTTGTTATTTGATGGAGACAAACTTCTTTAAGGAGGTTTGCTCCCCTTGCTTTGGGATTTCTTTCATATTTTTGGAATCTTCTGGTTTTATCCATTTAAAAGCATTTTATTTTTTTGCCCATGGACCCATTTATTGTTTTCCATAAATTCATTTTATACATCTTTATGAGCATTATGTGAAATTTCCATTAAATTCTATTTAATCTGTCATATTCATTTATGATCAAATGTTGCTGATATTAATCCTTTGAAAAATTCAGAGTAGTTCAGTTCCTGCCAAATTTTCAATTACTTACAAATGTATATTTAAGGCGAAGTGTACGTAATTCAACGCCTCTAGCCGATTGCGGGAGTAATAACGTGCATCGTTAGTAGTGTTATGAATGACAAATTGACGGCAACGAAATGTTATCGAGATCAATGTTATCGTGAAGTGTCTATGATTTGAAATTTCAATAGAAATGTATAAATGGTCAGTCCAGATATTTTAGAGACTGCCCAGACAGTATAATAAGACCTGTCAAAGATTTTGGAACTGTTAGTGCTGGTATAAACTTTGAAATGAAATGTTCATTGTTTTCAGAGATTCAAATTACGGTGTTGATAATTTATTCATACACTATCGTATTGGTTTGCTATCTTTAGCCGATAATTTATTCATCCACTATCGTATTGGTTTGCTACTTTTAGCCGACTTTGAATCCTTCTCATTTGAAATGGTTTGATCGAATAAAACACGCAAACATAAGCAAGAGAAAAAAAAAGAAGAAAAAAATGAATGTATCAATATACATTTGTATACCGAAATTACTGTAAATACGGTAATTCTAATGCCAAAGTTACTGTAAATTCAGTTCGAAAATTCAATTCGGATATTACTATTTAAATTTAGTACTAAAACCGTCTATTTGTTAATTTTGTATCGAAGTTTCTGTAAATTCAGCATGTTCTAACGAGGTTACAGTAAATTTAATACCAAAAGTTACTTCGTATCAAGGTTATTGTATATTTTGTACCGAAGTTACAGTAAATTTTGCAACTGCTGCAAATTTAGTACTGTATATATTTACGTACATTTTGTACCTAAATAACTGAACCATTTCTACCGAAATTAACAGTTACAAATTCAGTTTGGAAATAACTGTTAATTTAGTTCAGAAATTACTGTACATTTAATTAGTAAATCAGTTCGGAGATAACAGTTTATTTAGTTCGGAGATTACTGTACTATTATTCATATTCTGCGTAGAAATTGTCTAAATCATATACCATCGATAACGGAACTGGATCCGAAGTATCTCGAGGTGTAAATGAATTTAGACCTTCTGCTTTGTTCATGTAAGACATACTTACAATTCGCGGCATTTCTAGCTTCAGGATAGTCCTATTTCAAGACTCGAAAGGAGTAGAGCCACGAAGGGCCAAAATCGGCCTTATATCAGATCTTGACAGTATTTGTGTTTTCTATAGAGAACACTATTATTTGCACAAAAATTACCTCAATCTCCAAAATGAACATACTCTGTTGCCATGGCAACGACTTTTTTATAGTTTGCATCTACACCTTGAATTCTCTTCTTTCCATTTAATTCAACTGCTATAAAACTACATACATCGAATATATTGCTACATACAATGCATTTCAATTGTTTCGAACATAAATGACAAATCTTTATGTTATTTGTTCTCTTGTTGCCATAGTAACTGCTATTTTATTACCCAAAAATGTATAGAATGCTTATAAAAGATGTTATCTCATAAATATTTTCTCGCAAAACATGCATGCCGATTGACTAAAAATGGGTAAAATGTTTACAAATGATTTAAAAGCAAGTGAAGTGGTAGAATTCTTGACAATTGTCATAATGTTGCCATAGCAACGGGCAATCTTGTGAAAAAAAACCAACATATTTTTTGCATTCAGAGTGCTACCAAGTTAAAGAGTTATCTCTTAAATCCAGCATGCCGAATAACCAAAGTGGATAAAAAAGTTTACTAACACATTGGTCTAGTAAGTCAATTCCGATACAACTATTGTACCGTAACCATAGCAACGGGCAATGTTGTGTCAAAACCCTTTGTGTATTCCATATGTTCTTAAAGCATATACAAAATCATGTGCAAAGGAATAATGATAAAAGAATTGACAGAAATGTGAGAAAATTTCACAATTAAGTTAAAGTCCAGTTCAAACATAAATATCATGTAAGACCACGTATTGTTGCCATGAAAACGGAGAAAGTTGAGGAAAAGAAAATATTCGGCTGCATTGTGTTTAATAATATCCCAAACAATGCATGCCGACTGAAGACATTATGATCAAAAACTTGGACAATAAAGTTTAGTGTAGTGAATGCAATGGCAATCATGATAAAAATTGTCTCAGCTCATAGGAAAGCAACCAAACTTTGTATTTCGCAATAAAAAAGTTCTTTACCAAAAGTACAAGGTGATGCTACAAAGGATGTAAAAGAAGCGGATGTGTCACTTTTCCACCTGCGAACAATTTTAGTATTTTGATTTCGGTCCTGGTATGAAAAACCAATTTTATTTGGAAACATGCAATATATATACATGTATATTTATATACCCTTTTCTGTAAATTATGTTTAAAACTAATGAGAATCCTTTTGGTGCAAATCTCTATATACTCCGTTAACTTTGGCTACCCATTGGTAAATAGTTCTCTGTAAACCAATACACGCTCAGAAATAATGTCATATCAATATGCAGACTAAAAGTTACCGAAAAATCCTTCATGCCGTTCTGCAAACTTTTAAACCTTTGGAATAACTTAAGCCATGAAAACTGAAGGTATTGTTTACTTTCGTTGCTAAAGCAAAACTTCAAATCAATTTTGATTTCAGCAGAAAATAATTATAATGAGGATTACAGAAAACTAAATATACTTCACGCCAGATGGAGACATTAATGTAGTGCTCTGAAAACCACCATGGCAACCATTTATATTTCAAACTACCACTACCAAGATTGCCCCTGTGGTGATCCTTATGAGGATGCTTTTCATTTCCTTCTTAGATGTCAACTGTTTTCAAATTCAAAGATGTGAACGTTATGCCAAATCTGAGTGATAAAACGAATTGAATATTTTAGTAGACATGTGTACTTTCATAAGACAAACAAATCTTTTCATGTGATGTATGCTAGCTTTTATATCCATCTATACCCTTTTTATACCTCCGCCTTAAAAGGTGGGGTATATTGAATCCTTTTGTCCGTCCGTCTATCAGTCACACCTTCGTTTCCGGATACTTGGAAGGGAAGTTTTAATATTTTTAGATAATGTTTCTATTCATAAAATAAAGGTCAATTTTGATTTTGACCGTGATCAGATTTTGCGTTCCAGAGTTAAGAGTTAATGCCCATGATTTAGACAAAATCTAAATTTTATGGTTTCCGGATGATTACTTCACTTAGCTTTGTGAGAAAATTCTTGCAAATACTAGGATTGCCTATGGGCGCTGGTATCTTTTGTGATGAGCAGATCACCTTTTTCTAGTTTTCATAAACGTATACTTATTTCAGATATTCTAATGTTAAAAGTTGCGTTTTGTATGTGTATATCTACCATGCTGTCATAAATCAATCGGTATGACTGAGGCCAAATCCTATTGTATTTCAATGCAATAAACTATTATAAAACTAAACTTGGGATAAACACTAAAAATTTAGTTTTTGAAAATTTTTTGTAGGTAGTGTCAAAACTTATACATTGCATTAATATGTGCTACGGAAGTTACTCGCTTCATTTGGAATGACAGTACTGTCCAGCTGTGAACCCCATCATTAACAAAAATATGTCAAAATTCCATTATTAGCCGAAGTAAATTAGTTTCAAAGAACAGAAAAATATTTGAGTACGGGATTTACCAATTTTCGCAGTACATTAAAAGTTGAACAATGAACTTCAAAATTGACTGTTGCTATATATATCGTCATTATCAGTTTCCATTAATATTGGGAAACAGTTACAATTGTCATCAACTATTACACATTTAGTTTTTACTCTACATTTTGGCTTCATTTGCATTTGGTTCATGAAAACCATAATAATATCGAATTTTGAATTCTGCATGAAAATTGTGAAAATCTGGCTTTAATTCGTAAAGTTATGTATAAACGGTTTTCTTCTAGATGTATTTTATAGTCTCTAATCCTATGATATTAATACAGTGCACCTACATTGGTTTGATTTGGGTATCTTTGTTTTATGATTGACATTGCTTAATCTGAACAAAGCCTTATCAATTGATTCTATGTCTGACACTAGTGAACGCATAGATTTATAACATAAATACATCTTTAAAAATTAAAACTACACGACAAAGAATTGTTTGAAATCGATAAACAAATGATACATTATTATAGACATTTTGTCATGTTGCATCAATTTGAAATACGGCTTAAAATCCGCATGGCGGAGATTAAATTTATACCAAACCATGTCCCTTACTTTTCTGGAAATTGATGAGAATGAAAATAAAGTATAAAACCCGAAGAACTTGGACGATGATTAACAGAATGACAACAAACTTGAGACAAAATATACTAGAAATTGGTAGTCGGAAAATGCTCGCGGTTTCGGCTCCCGTTGGAAATTATACTGTCGCGTGACAAAACCAGTATCGTACCCACTATTTCTGTTTCTTGATTTTTTAGCTGTCGACAGTATATCCGTTAGAAACCAGTAATGACCAAGTATCTTCAGAATCGGTCTTGCGGATTTGTAGAAACATCAAGACGAGAATGCACAAATTTAAAATTATCATGTGGTGTGTGTTTTTTTTTTTTTTTGAAGTGTGAAAATTAAAACTGCCAAAGGCGTATTTAAGGCATTTCATTTACTTCGAAGTTAACAATTTTTGGCATTATATCATCGTGGTTTTTAGACAGTTGTGTTGTTTCAGTCTATCCAGCAGTGGTTAGTACAAACGCCTAGAAAGATACAGATTTTTTCTAGACATTCCGTATATTCCAATTCTACTCTGAGCCAGTAACTGACAATTAATACTAACTGGAACTTATGCAAGTTGTGCATTCTTTCGCCCGTAATAGACCACATACATTTTTTGTATTTTGTATTAGTAAATGTTAGATTCCGTTTGCCTTTAAATATGTAATCTATATTTTATTAATCCAGTCTCGGAATTTCTGCTCGGTTCGTTCCCATATCGCATAACCAAATTTAATTTGTTAAACACACAGTCACTCGAAATTATACTATGTACACAAGTGTATACATGTAGTTTAATAAAGCTACACTAAAAATAAAGTAGCTGTGATATATAATTACATAGAAAAGCGTGACAAAATGGTTCCATATTACCATATTAGAAAAATGTTGGTAAACAGAAAAATGAAAACAGGAGACAAGTGTAATTCATTACACTCCTACCTTAGAGCAGGAGTATACATAAAAACGCAGTGAGATTTCTTTTAAAAACCTCATTTTAGACATGGGTTTCGTTCAAACATTTGACACTTCGTATTTTGAAGAAATATACACATCTTTTTAGATGCTATTAATCTGGAGTTTTCGGTTAAACGACTAATAAAATGTTCAAAAAGTTACTTTCTTGTGTGTTCCGCAGTTCATGGAAGTTGCAAAAAGTTAAATTTTCGAAGTGGCCGCAGCCTTCGACCAAAATATACTCATTGGAATTTACCTTTATTATTGTTTTTCCATTCATTGAAGATAAAAATATTTTGGTCGACGGGTGCGGCCAAGCTGAAATTTGAGAAAATTTGTTGGAAATATACCGATTTTTCTCAAAATCTCCATGCTTGCGTAAACGGCAAACGTCATAACCCATTATGACGTCATCGAAATGCGAGTACGAAACACACACGAAATGTTCGATACATATGGATAGAAATGGTGACCTATTAACATTAATATGTGACAATTAAATTTTGGTCAAAATCATGGGCCATTTTTGGTCCTTTGTGGCTCTACTCCTTTGGGATGAAAATGCTATAGGATTACGGGATGTATATGCTCTTAGCCACGGGAAATCGAGATTTTTATTCCGAGTTTAACAGAGGGGCTTCTTTCTTGGAGATGTCACAGGGACTTGCTCCCGGACTAGAAAAAAATGTTTCTATCAAATATCAATCTCAGACAAAAAAAAAAACACTCCGAGATTCATATTTAATAGAAACATGTTTTTTAGGCCGGGACCAAGTCCCTGTGGAAAGGTTACAAAAACCAAACTTCATGAAACTTGATCAAACAAACAATAAGAGGAGTTCATTTACAAACAAAATACCTCATTTTGAAGATTTTGTCAAATATATAATTTTTGACCAGGATGTTGTCACAAAATATGTCCGGAAATTCGGAATTTGCTAAATTTAAAGAGAGCAAATCGGGATGAATAAACCTCTCGCCCCACACAAATTCAATGTGTCGAAAATGGAAATAGGTGGAGCTTGGATTCATTATATATAGTCGTGATGTTGAATTTAGAAAAAAAGTGGGAAACAAATGTTTTAGGAGGTATTGCCACTTTCCCATGAATTTATTTCGTTAAGCATACCAATTTTATGTATTCATAATATCTTCTCCAAAACTGTTTAAGGTAGTTCGATCCTAATAAAAATATCAGACAGAATTTTTTTATTTTAAGATATTTTGTAGGTCTTAACCTATATGTTCCAAAAATAAAATAAATATGATATGTCACCGATCATCTTTTCCTGTTATCTGGCTTTGAAAATCAGGCCAAATTCAGTATTTTTCAGCAATATTTACAAAGAATATATAGGGAACTGTGAGAACATGCTTATTGTTTATCTTTTATATGAAACAAATATCAGACAGATTTTTTTTATTTTTTGATATTTCAGAGATATAT
>MJUU01016752.1:0-50394 GCA_002080025.1 Modiolus philippinarum | reverse complement strand
TTTAGCCTTCAAGTTAATGGCAACGTCGTAACTGGTATATGAGACCTTTGTAAACAAACTTATTTTGAGACTCTCAGAGCATTTTTTAAATAATAAAAGTTATAACTGGCATACAGTGGTCAAAAGTAGAGCACATACAACACTCTGGATGTTATTTTATTGGGATGAAGTAAAGAAACGGAAATTTCAATGAGACTGACAATTTGCAAATTACCGGCGATGTCAGTCCTATGTGCATCAGTGTGCACTTCAAAACCAACTTTTCTGGCCATTAAAAGACAATAGACTTGTGTCAAAATCAACTATCCTCCCATTGTATTTGAAGAAGCATTTCAGGTATACCGAAATTGGTCATTTTTAAGTTATTTTTTACCACTTCCGGTTCAGTTGTTGAACGATGATTGTCAACTCGTATCGTCTTTTTAGACACCTTTAAGATATTTTTTTAAAAAGTGGTCGCTCATAACAGGCTGTATTTGCATTTTATGCACCTTTTTACCGGTCGTTGGTCGCGTTTGGTAGGTGGTCGCTCACGACAGAGTGATTTGTACACAAAAATGATCCGTGACCACTGTTGGCGGTCTGAAAAGCCAGGTGGTCGTTCATAGGAGAGGTCGTTCAAATCAGGTTCTACTGTACATGGCTGTCTGCCATATGACTCATGTCTGTGACCATGGTCCAGTGGTTATGTTGAGTTTCTCCATTATCTATAAATGGTAGGTCAATAATATTTTAGTATATGGGTTGGTCTTTGGTGGAAACTGACAGCCTGCTTATATATTTGCTTTTGCCCTTGATTTCATTTTCACGGTCTAGTGAAGGTGTTTGATTTTTCAGTATTTATTAGTGGTCAATGATATTTGGCATTTAGGTTGGTTTAATTTTGGAAGTGCATGACAGTCTGCTTTATTCCTTTTGTTAGTTACCCTAATTATACTATAGCGAACATTTAAGTTTTTCTGATTTCAGTCAGTTTGACTTTTTACATCAATTAAGTGGCCAACAGGGATGGACGATCAATTAAGTGGCCAACAGGGATGGGAGAGACATCAATTTGGGTCCACACTTGTTAGAAACATTGTAAAAATAATCATAAATTTTGTTTATTCAATGCTATTGTACATAAAATATAAATAATTTTAAAATTATTTCCAAATGAGATTTATTTCCATGAGATCAAAACATGACCAGAATACACCCATTAAGAAAAAAAAACACAACCTATTTAGCACACATGAAATTTAAGCACTTTTTACCAGAAAGTAAAAATCAAGGCAGGTATTGCAAATATGAATAAGTCACTTGTGTTTTTATGCCCAGGATCTATAGATTGGGGGCATATTGTCCCTGCCCTGTCTGTCCGTCTGTCTGTCTGTCTGTCTGTCCGTAACTTTAACCTAGCTCATAACTTTTGAACCAGATGTGATAAGACCTTCATATTTGCCCTGTATTTTGTTAATATGAAGCTGAACAACATTGTGCATATTTCTTTAAAGTCAGGTTAAAGATCAAGTACACAGAGGTCAAAATGTCATAATCTAGATTTGGCTATAGTTCATTTATTACAATTGCTACAGGCTTCATATTTTATATGTGAATAGATCTAATAGACTTTAGAACGAATCTACCAAAAAAATCAGGTAAAGGTGGCTTAGTTCAATTTAAAAAGTTTTAACAGAAAACTTTAAAATTGCCAACATCTTTTCAACCAGACGTTATAAGACCTTCATATTTGGCCTGTGTATTGATCATAATGCTGAACACCATTATGATGCAAATTTCATAAAGGTCAGATCAAAGGTCAGGGTCACAGAGGTCAAAAGGTCAAAATCTAGGTTTTGGTTTAAGCCATTTGCAAGAGGTTTGATATTATGTATGTGACTCTAAGGACCTAATGGAGCTAAGTATAATGTTTACTAAACCTTAATTTCTTGTTTATATTGCAATTTTTAGCATTGTTTTTTTTATTTAAGACATGATTGGGGGGGGGGGGGGCATAGTGTTTCATAAACACATCTTGTTGTAAATTTGTATTAATCTGAATTCTTTGTAGGCAAAAGTCCTCAAGCAGCTAAAAAATCTGTACCACCTGCAGAGAATACAAAAACACAGACCAGACATCCTGCTAACAGTAATATTAATGATGAGACAGATTCAAATGGAGTACCCTGGATAGGTATAACATAACTCCTGACTTACATTTTATTGAATAGTATTAATGGTTCACCTGGCCCAAGGGGCCATGCGACATATTGCCATTAATTGGAATCAGACCATTGTAATTTTTTGGTCAAATTTTCATGATCTTTATAGATTTTGTTTAATATTTCATTTCATTTCATACGACCACAAAAATTTTGCAATCATATAATGGTATGACGTGGGCGGTGTTCACGTCATCTTCGTCGACGGCGTCTGTTGACAGCATAACTTTGGTTCTAGTGGACGGATCATTATCAAATTTTAGTTTGTTTCTTGGCACATGCTCAAATTGAGGTTTTAATTTTTTGTTTTTAGCCCCTCTGCTTTAGAAATAGGAGCCAAAAAGGGTGAAATAGGGTGTTTTCACATATTTGACTGTAGAATCTTTATTATTGAATGGATGTTGATGGGGTTTCTTTCAGTGTGCTCCTGAGGAAATTTCCAATCAGTAACATGCGAACTGATTTCATGTTGGATGTAACGAGATAAATGGGCCCAAAGGGGAAAATCTAAAAAAATATATTTTTTATGCCCCGCCCACAAATGTCGAAGGGGCATATAGTGTTACCCATGTCCGTCCTTCCGTATATTCGTTTAAGTACATTTCTCAGAAAGTGTAATAATAGGTCAGTTGGTAGATCTTTGATAGTTCTACATAGTTCACCAGGTAGTTTGAGTCTTTGACCTACATTTCATGCTTGAGAGACTCTGGTTAACTTTTGCGTTAAGTCCATTTCTCAACTACACATAATGAGACAATGATGTTTCTTCAAATTAATTGCCTTGATGAGTACTACCCAAATCATTGACAATTAGGTGGCTTTGACCTACATGTTACGCTTAAGTGACTTTGGTAATGTTTTGCTTTTAAGTCCTTTCCTCAACAACTACACAGTTTAAGACAATGTTGTTTCATCAAATTAATTGCCTTGATGAGTACTATCCAAATCATTGAAAATTAGGCGTCTTTGACCTACATTTTATGATACAGTGACGACAATGGCTACAGAGAGGAAAATTATAAAACATTGAACCCTATGGGTAAGCATTCAAAGATCTTCTCTGAAGCCACAGAGCCAATTAAACAAAAGTCCTTGGTTGGTCCCTTTCAAAAGTGTGTTTGCCAAGTCGGCACTTCATCCAAGATGGCTTCCAGCAGGGAACTGAGTTTAACCTCGGACCCCATGCGAAACCATATTCAGTAATCTTCTCCATATTATTTATAAACATACTTAAGGTGTTTCAGTGTTTTTATTCCGTCATTTTTGTCTCGCCAGCAACGAAAGTCGCTTAAGGCGAGACATAGGTATTGTGCTCCGGCGGTGGCGGCTACGGCAATAACCTTTTTAATTGAAATGCTTACACAGATCCTCTTTGGTCCACAGTTGCCTTAGATTATGAGCTTTCCAGCATCACATGTTTCCTTTATCACGTCTTCATGGTTCAATGATTCCATGAAAATTGCGACATAGTTTCACATTTAAGTCCTTTTGTATGTATTTGTAATGCATAGATCCATTATATTTAAGGTATTGATGCATCTTAGTAGGTACATGCCAGTCTGCCACTTGTCGAGTGACATTGACCTCATTTGCAGGGTTCAGTGACTTTGTAAATATTGCGACATAGTTTTACATCAATTTCTGAGCCATTGTAATGTGTAGAGATACCATATTTGGTGTAATGTTTCATTTTAATGAGTACATGCCAGTCTGACACCTATCATGTTACCTTGACCTCTCTTTCATGGTTCAGTGTCTTTGTTATTATTTTTACATTTATTAGGAAAAAGAAGGGAATGTCCATTTTCAGCTATTAAAGATTCTAGACCCTTCATATTAGGTTTATTGTTACATATTAATGGGTAGATGCCAGTCAAACACTTGTCAAGTAACCTTGACCTTAATTTCATGGTCCAGTGACTTTGTTAAATTTTTACGTTGTTGTCCATTTCTCAGCAATTAAAGAAGCTAGACTCTCCATATTAGGTTTATTGTTATATATTAAAGGATAAATGACAGTCTGACACCTTTCAAGTAACCTTGACCTCAATTTCATGGTTCAGTGATTTTGTTATCATTTTTAGATTGATGTCCATTTCTCAGCAATTAAAGAAGCAAGGCTTCCCATATTACGTGTATTTTTAGATAGTAATGGGTATATGCCAGTCTGACACTTGACAAGTTACCTTGACCTTAACTTCATGGTCCAGTGACTTTGAAAAATTTTCACATTGATGTCCATTTCTCAGCAATTAAAGAAGCTATACCCTCCATTTAAGGTTATTAGGTTTATTGTTACATGCCAGTCTGACACCTGTCAGGTAACATTGACTTTTAGTTCATGGTCAAGCTACTTTGTTAATTTTTCTTTACATTGATGTCCATTTCTCAACAATTAAAGAACCTAGACTCTTAATATTAATTTTATTGTAACATATTAATGGATATATGCCAGTCTGACACTTGTCAAGTAACCTTGACCTTAATTTCATGCTCTAGAGACTTTGTTAATTTTTTATATTGATGTCCATTTCTCAGGAGTTATAGAACCTAGATTCTCCATATTAGGGTTATTGTTACATATTAAAGGATAAATGCCAGTCTGACACCTGTCAAGTACCCTTGACCTAAATTTCATAGTCCAGTGACTTTTTATTTTTAGCTCACCTGGCCTAAAAGGCCATGTGAGCTTTTGCCATCACTATGCGTCCGTCGTCCGGCATCCGTCCGTCGGTCTGTCAACAATTTCAAAAATCTTCTCCTCTGAAACCACTGGGCCAAATGTAACACAACTTGGTCTGAATCATCACCAGAGTATGGCTTCTCAAAATTGTGTTTGATTAGGCGGTAGGTCAAACAACATGGCTGCCATTGCTAAAAATAGAACATAGAGGTAAATTGCAGTTTTTGGCCAATAACTCAAAAACCGTTACAGATATTGAAAATCTGACTGAGTAAAAATGATCAGCATGATGAGATCTACCTGCTGTGCAATTTTGAAGAAAATCTGAAAACGGGCATCTCAGAGTTGTAGCCCTTTTTCCGTAAAATTTTCAAAAGTTGTGCATTTTTAGCTCACCTGACCCGAAGGGTCAGTGTGAGCTATTGCCATCACTTGGCGTCCGTCGTCCGTCGTCCGTCCGTCTGTCCGTCGTCTGTTAACTTTTCACATTTTCATCTTCTCCTCTGAAACCACTGAAGCAAATTCAACCAAACTTTACAGGAATGATGTATGGAAGGTCCTATACAAAGATTGCTCATTTCGTTCCAATTCGATAAAAAACATGGCCTCCAGCGGGGAACTTAGGTTTAACAATGGACCCTATTGGAAAATTCACATTTTCTTCTTCTCCTCTGAAACTGCTGAAGCAAATTCAACCAAACTTTACATGAATGATGCACTAAAGGTCCTTAACAAAGATTGCTCATTTCGTTCTGATCCGATAAAAAAACACGGCCGCCAGCACGGAAGATTGTTTAACATTGGCCCAATGGGAAATTCACATTTTCATCTTCTTCTCTGAAACCACTGAAGCAAATTCAACCAAACTTTACAGGAATGATGTATGGAAGGTCCTATAGGAAGATTGCTCATTTCCTTCCGATCCAATAAAAAACATGGCCGCCACCACAGAACTTAGGTTTAACATTGGACCCTATGGGAAAATTCACATTTTCTTCTTCTGCTCTGAAACTGCTGAAGCAAATTCAACCAAACTTTACAAAATTGATGAACTGAAGGTCCTTAACAAAGATTGCTCATTTCATTCCGATCTAATAAAAAACATGGCCACCAGCACAGAACATAGTTTATTTTGGCCCTATGGGAAATTCACACTAAAAACATGGCCACCATGCAAAACATCAAAAACCCCGCTTCAGCATTTTGTCAGGTGAGCGATACAGGCTCAGTATCTGAGCCTCTAGTTTATTTTTTATTTCAAAAAGAGTAACAGATGGAGGTCAAGTGTAAATAGCAGAAATGTTCAGCATATCAAGATATACCCACCCTGAAATTTTGACGAAAATCCAAAAACCCTTGTAGGAGTTATTGCCCTTTTTTCACAGAATTTTCAAAATTTTCATATTTTTTGTCTTTTATTTCCAAAACTATAGCAGGTTCAAAATAAATTGATAAAATGTTTGCCATGAAATTGCGACTTCAAAACTGGTGTTGAAATTTGTTCGTTGACCACCGTTTTCAAAATGGCCGCTAAAAAAAGGCGGGAAAATACAACATTGTCCGATTTCAATGAAATTTGGTTTCCAAATAGATATTGATGTTGCGACTTCAAAACTGATTGTGAAAAATTGTTGGTTGACCGCCATTTTCAAAATGGCCGCCAAAAAAGACGGGAAAATTCACGTTGTCCGATTTCAATGAAATTTGGTATCCAAGTGGGAATTGATGTCACTACTTCAAAACCAGTGTTGAAAATTGATTGTTTACTGCCACTTTCAAATTGATGCCAAAAAAGGCGGGAAAATTCGACATTGTCCGATTTAAATGAAATTTGGTTTCCTAATAGATATTGATGTTGCGACTTCAAAACTGATGTTGAAAATTGTTCGTTGACTGCCATTTTCAAAATGGCCGCCAAAAAAGACGGGAAAATTCAACATTGTCCGATTTCAATGAAATTTGGTATCCAAGTGGGAATTGATGTCACTACTTCAAAACCGGTGTTGAAAATTGTTTGTTTACTGCCACTTTCGGGAAATTTCAACATTGTCTGATTTCAATGAAATTTGGTTTCCAAATAGATATTGATGTTGCTGTATTTATAGAACTCAGAAATTATGCAAGGGAGATAATTTAATAAACAAATTAAACATAGCTATCACTAGAGGAATTAACATCTCGCAATTAATCTCTCTATTTCAACGGTGACCCCTAATTTTTAAACGACCGCAAAAAATTTTAGGTGGTATAATGGTATTGCGCTGTCGTTGTAGTCATCGTCGTCGTCCGCGACGTCCGCGTCATATCGTCTTTAGACACTTATGTTTTTGGTCAATAACTTAAGTTCCAGTTGATCAATCCTTATGAAATTTCAACACAATGTTCCTTGGCACAGTAGGAAGATTTTGTGACCCCTCCCGTTTTTAAAAAAGGGACCATATGGGCAAAATTGGGTGTATTCACATAATTGGCTGTAGAATTTTTTTATTCATCAGATTTAAGTGGGAGGTTCTTTCATTGTGCTCCTGAGGAAATTTCTGATAGAATGTGAATGGATTTCAGGTCACATGTAGCGTTCATGAGATAAATGGGGCCCAAAAGGGGTGAATCACAATTTTTTTTTTTTAATTTCTAGTCCGATTTTGATGCAGTTTATTTCAATGGATTCCTTATGAAAAATTAATATGGCGCTTAGCTATTAGATATTTGATAACATGTTTCCTTTCGGAGCTATGAGGGGCCAAAAGGGGCCAAAATTGCAAGCATGCAGATTACATAGAATTCTTACTTTTCATTGGATTTTAATGTGATTTTTTTCTTTACATTCCTCCTGCTTTAAGCTTTCAGTAGTATGTCAACAGATTTTGTGTATCTTTTTCAACAGATTCTGTGTATCTCTTATCGTTTCCGAGCTGTAAGGGGTCAGAAGGGTCAAAATTATAATTGTCACAAATATGTAAAACCTTTATTTCTCATCGGATTTAGATGTTTTTTTTTGGGTGTTTTTTCCCCTAGTTTGTGTCCAGCTAATTACTGTTTCAGTTTCCTTATTCTGTCCATCTAGTTACTGTGTCAAGCTCTTTACTGTGTCCACATTTTCTTAAATTACATTGGTCAATATGCTGCGGTCATATCATGCTGCACTCCCCGTAGCCCTTTATTTTTTTTATATATTAACATATATGTTATCAAAACACATGCAAAGTATATACAAAATCTATAATAGATTTTAAAGCTATGCTGTAATATAGTCCTTTTCCTAATCATTTCTATGTAAAATCCTGAAATTTTCAATTTTATTTTTTTGCGCTGAAATGCACAGTGACCCCCATATTTTATTTTATATTTTGAACAATAATACAATTATGTTTCTACACAGAAAATTTCACAAAATTCTATAATAAGAAAATAATACTATGCAGACACCTGAAATTAACCATTCTTTCAGTAATTAATTATTGATTGCAAGTGCTGAATAATTAATGATTACTTGCAAATCGATTTCTTGGTACTTCCATTAGGAGCCTCACTAGTGTTCATGCTTGTCAATTTTGCTTGTATTAATGTACCAAATCTGGCTATCCCGAGTTCCTATCATTGTCCATGTTTGTCTTTTGTCATTTTATTGTTTTTCTCGTGCGGTTCCCTGGTGGATTGTGGCATGTGATTGTGGTTTACGGCCATTGTAGGTGTTTCCTGTTATCTTTCTTATATTAATTTGTATACCTTATGCATGTATTTAAGGAGAGGGCTTGTATAGGCTTTGCCTGTTGCCCAATCCTTTCTTTCATTGAATAAAATAAGTGTAAAATCAAATCTTCTCCTCTGAAAGTACTTGGCGAATCGGAACCACACTTGGTCACAATAGTCCTTTGTTGCTGCCCTTTGAAAAGTGTGTGTGGTCAGACTGTATCACATCGAAGATGGCTGCCATTTGAGAGCATAGTTTAATGTTGGACCCCATAGGAAAGCATTCAAAGATCTTCTCTGAAGCTGCAAAGCAAATTTGAACAAAACTTCGGCAGAATAGTCCTTGGATGGTCCCCTTTTAGAAATGTGTCCAGTAAGTTCACACGTAATTGTATATGGCCACAAGTAGGGAACTTAGTTTTATATTGGCCCCTAAGGGAAATCATATTCAAAGACCTTCGTCTCTGAAAGTATGTGGCCAATTATTAGTCCCCTACCGGCGATAGCCAAAGGGGACAATAGAATTACGCTTTGTCCATCCGTCGGTCCGTCTGTCCGTCCGTCTGTCTGTCAGTCCCGCATCAGTTTTCTGCACTTTTTGGATTAGTGTCTATCAAAGGATGGAATTCTATCCTATGTTACGACCCGGGGTGACCAACCTCACGCAATCAGAATTTAGTGATCATACCCATGCTAAAAGAATGCTTTTCAGGAAACCTCGTACACATCTTTCTGATCTCATAAAAAACTCTGACACTCAATAGTCTATTTTCATTGAACATTAATTTGATTGCCCGAACTTTTCAACACTTAAATGGTGCCCGAATTCGTTAATTAATCACAGAATGAATTTCCCATTCATAAAATTTTGTGTGTAGATGTATGAATATGGAAGACTGATTTTGTATGAATGGCGTAAACGTACTTCCCTGAACCCTCAATGAAACGATGTGGCTGTTTTGAAATAAATCATAAAAGAACAACGCATTGGAAATAAAAAATCAAATTCAGTAGCCGTCGAGAACAACAGTCCATTATTTACAATCTACGGAAGGCGTAATGTTTGTTTACATTTCTAATTATCAATGAATGAAAAAGTACAGCTGTTCCACGTTGGCTGTTCCATTATACTTGTTGCGATTGCCATGTAGTGTCTTCTCCGAGGTCCGCGTTCGGTATACATGTAAATGGCCGACTCAAAACAAAATACTGAAGAAGTCGTACATCGGTAAATACAAAGTATTACCTGGAAACAGTTGTCAAGGTGCATATTCCGAAACAGACGATATTTTGCAACGATTGGGGTTGATTTTGACTTAATTCGAAATAGGATCAGGCAGGGGTGTTGATCTGTTGATTGCCGTTCGTCCAACCCCGGGGCGTCCAACAATGTTCAGTCCGGGGTGTTGCGTGTTTATAATTGCCGTTGATCAGAGTTTGGTCAAACAAAAATTGAGATAATGTCATTTGAGTATTTACAATGCATAACAGTCATTTTTCAATTGCATGAGAATGTATATCATAGCGCGAATTGAGATGCATTGTTGCACAAAGAACTTGGCACAGATCATCGTTTTCATGTCTTCAACTTCAACTTCTTTACTCAGCAAAATCCACTGCTGGACATCTACTACTGAGGAACTACTATGTACATGTAACAAGCTTTTCGTGTGTTTCTTTGACGAAATATTCTCTCCACAAAGAGCAGGGTATTGCTGCTCATGTCTTGTCAGCTTTTGCGTCTTGTCAGCATTCACACATCTTTCATTCAGGTCTCTTCTTTAGAATTAAATTTCAAACTGTACTTGATCAAGAAGTTGCTTTCATTGTTTAGTCTATGTTGAGTGTACAGCAGGGAACCCATAATATGTAATAGGTTTCTGCAGGGACTATATATAGTCCCTGATTTCTGGTATAAAATCAAAATTCTTTGGATATTTGTCTCTAATGGTTTGATTGCCATTGATTGGCTTGTGTGATCAAATGAAGATGGCCACCATTAAATACTTGCTGACTGTCAGAAAGGCATGTTAATTTTCTTGATGAGCAAAACATGGTTTTTGTACCTTTCTGGGTTTTGATATCATCATTATAATTAGACCCGTAGTAAAAAATGAGTAATTATGCACGACATAGACAGGCAATTATTCATATCATACATGGACACTATTGGACAGTGTACATAAAATTTCAATAGATTAGATACTGATCATTGCAATCATAGACACTAATCCACCAGTCCCTTTGGGACTTTGATTTTCTAAACCATTGCAGGTATTGGTCTGATATTTTGTATGTGTGTCGTCCTTGATGAGTTACAGATCAAGTTTAAGTTTGGTTCCGGTCCACTGATTTTCGACGGAGTTACAGGCCTTGGACTTAGAAAATTTTAGTAAAATATCAGTTTTCCACACTTTTTTTCTAACATGTGGCAGATATTGATCTGATATTATGTATGTGAGTCTACCTTATTAAGTTACAGATCAAGTCCAAGTTTTGGTCCGGTCCAGTGATTTTTGACGGAGTTATGAGTCTTGGACTTTTAGAAAAATGACATTTTTCTGCACTTTTTTCTAAACTGTTGCAGCTATTGGTCTGATATTTTGTATATGAGTCGACCTTGATGAGTTACAGATTAAGAAAAAGTTTTGTTCCGGTCCAATGGTTTTTCACAGAGTTATGGGCCTTGGACTTGAAAAATTTTAGTAAAATGACTGTTTTCCGCTCTTTTTTCTAAACCATTGCAAGAAATGGTCTGATATTTTGTATGTGAGTCTACCTTAATGAGTTACAGATCAAGTATTAGATTGGTTCCGGTCCACTGATTTTTTTAAGGAGTTATGGGCCTTGGACTAAGAAAACATATTTTCCCATTTTTGCTAGTGTAATAAAGCATGTTCTACCGGTAGGGGACTTGGTATTGCTTTGCAATATGATCCACACTTGTTAGCATACTTGGTCACCATGGTCCTTAGTTGGTCCCCTTTGAAAAATGTGTCTATCTTGTCTGCATTACATCCAAGATGGCCCCAGCAGGGAACATAGTTTAACCTTGGATCCCCTGGGAAATCATTCAAAGATCATCACCTCTGAAAATAATATGCCAATTATGGAACCAAAGTCAGGTACAATGGAGGAGGTGAAATTAGGTCTGCCCCCATCAAAAATAATTTTGAATCGTATGAAATCAATGTCAATTCACAAACTTGAAAATGAGACATTTAAACATTGTGATTAATTTGAATGTATGTGTCAGCCATGGTCCAGGTAAGCGATACATTCTCTTGAGAGACTCTTGTTTTTAATTTTTTACTTTTTCACTTAAGTTCACAAAGAATACATTGGAAAAATGTGGAAAGATAATCTTAAGATTAATCAGAATAAATCAGTTGTCCTTTAGAATTTTTTATATTTTTGTAAATTTTGTAAACAGATTGTTTATTATGTGATCAATAGGATGTGTATGTCATTTTGCTTTTAATGGAGATATTTTACAAAGTTTCTGTATAAGTCTTTATTTATGAGCTGTACAAGATCTACTATCCAGGTTTGGAGAAAATTTCATCAACTGTTGTTGATCTTTTTTGTAAAATTTTCAAAACTTTTATTTTTTATCCAAAACAATGATATTATCAAAAAAAAGTAACAGATGGAGGTTTACTTAATTTTCAAAAATGTCTATCATATCACATCATCACATCTATCAAGATATTTTAAAGACAATCTATATACCATATAGGAGTTATTGCCCTTTTTTGATCAAATTTTAGTAATTTTATGCATTGTGTTTTATATTTCAAAACTATATAATTATACCTCCGCTACAGTGGGGGTATGCTGGTGTACCTATGTTCATTCTTTTGTCCGTCCGTAACCACACTTTTCGCAGCAACTACTTTACAGAATGAAATCATATTTTGGCAAAAGCTTTCTAATGATGGTCCCATTTGTATATACAGATTTCAAGGTTACTACATTAGTACTACCTGTTAACCGAGACTTCATTGCTATTTATTTTTGTACAGCATATTAATTTTTGTCACAATTTTTTCTGAAACTGTAAGAGTGGTTCACAGAGCTTCCTTATGGTCCAATCTATCGTGTATTCGGATTTCAAGGCTATGCCGTAAGCACTTCCTGTTTGCCGAGACGTCATTGTTTTTCATTGTTGTACAATATATGGAAGTTTTTGTCACAATTTTTACTGAAACTGTAAGTGGGATTCAATTGCTGTTTTGCACAGAGCTTCCTTATGGCCCAATCTATCGTGCATTTTGATTTCAAGGTTATGCCGTAAGGCCGTTGTTTAATTATTTTTAGTTTTACGAACCCTCCTACCTTAAAAATTTTGACCCAAAATTGAAAAAAAAAAATTAGCTTTTTGAATTTTATTTTTATTTTTTTTTCCGACCCTACAAATATTTGGCCTTTTTTTTTCATAAAATTCCTATTGTTTTTATCCAAATTACAGTTTTTTTTGCCCGACCTCAATTTTTCTGGAATTTTATTTTTTATTTTTTTCCTTCCTCCTACCAACCAAAATTTAAGAAAAATTTCGTAAAACTAAAAATTAAAAAACAATGGCCTAAGCACTTCTTGTTTGTCTAGACGTAATTGTTTTCCATTGTTGTACAATATATGGAATTTTTCGTCACAATTATTTCTGAAACTGTAAGTGGGATTCAATTGTTGTTTTGCATAGAGCTTCCTTACATGTATTGGATATCAAGGCTACACCATAAGCAGTTCCTGTTTGCCGATTTATTGTTGTACAACATATGGCAATCTGTTGCAATTTTTTATGAAATTGTAAGTAGGATTCAATTGTTGTTTTGCACAGAGCTTGCTTATGGTCAAATCTATCGTGTATTCGGATTTCAAGGTTATGCTGGAAGCACTTCCTGTTTGCCGAGACGTCATTGTTTTTCATTGTTGTACAATATATGGAATTTTTCGTCACAATTTTTTTTGAAACTATATTTGAGATTCAATTTTTGTTTTGCACAGAGCTACCTTATGATCCAATCTATAATGTATTCGGATTTCAAGGTTACGTCATAAGCACTTCCTGTTTGCCGAGACTTCATTGTTGTATAATATATGAAATTTTTCGTCACAATTTTTTTCTGAAATTGTAAGCGGGATTCAATTGTTGCTTTGCACAGAGCTTCCTTATGGTCCAATCTATCTTGTATTCCGATTTCAAGGTTAAGTCGTAAACACTTTTTGTTTGCCGAGACATCATTGTTTTTCATTGTTGTACAATATATGGAATTTTTAGTCACAATTTTTTTATGCCCCCGGATCTTTAGATCGGGGGCATATTGTTTTTGTCCTGTCTGTCTGTCTGTCTGTCTGTCTGTCTGTCCTCAACTTAAACCTGGCTCATAACTTTTAAACCAGATGTGCCAGGAACTTCATATTTGGTATGTGTATTGATCATGTCAAGCCCAACATCATTATGCAAATTTCACTAAGGTCAGGTCAAAGGTCAAGGTGTCACAGAGGTCAAAAGGTCAAAATCTAGATTTTGCTATAGCTCGTTAATTACACATTGCTAGAGGCTTGATATTCTATATGTGAATAGATCTAATAAAGCTTAATGCAAATCCACCATAAAAATTTGGGTCAGGTCAAAGGTCAAGGTCACTGACTGAAAATTTGAAAACTTGAACATTTCCGATATTTTTCCCGCCAGATTTGATAGGATCTTCATATTTGGCCTGTATATTGATCATATAAAGCTAAACACTATTATGCAAATTTCATTAAGGTCAGGTCAAAGGTCAAGGTCACAGAGGTCAAAAGGTCAAAATCTAGATTTTGCTTTTAGCTTGCTAATTACAATTGCAAGAGGCTTGATATTCTATATGTGAATAGATCTAATGGAGCTTAGTGCAAATGTCTACTTAACCTTTATTTCTAGTGATTGCAATTTTAGTATTTATTTTGTATGGTAGACATGGTTGATGCCGGAGGCATAGTGTTTCACAAACACATCTTGTCTGAAACTGTAAGAGGGATTCAATTCTTGTTATGCACAGAGCTTCCTTATGGTCCAATCTATCTTGTATTCGGATTTCAAGCTTATGCCCTAAGGACTTCCTGTTTGCCGAGATGTCATTGTTTTTCATTGTTGTACAATATATGGAATTTTTCGTCATTTTTTTCTGAAACTATAATTGAGATTCAATTGTTGTTTTGCACAGAGCTTCCTTATGATCCAATCTATTGTGTATTCGGATTTCAAGGTTATGCCCTGAGCACTTTCTGTTTACCGAGACGTCATTGTTTTTCATTGTTGTACAATATATGAAATTTTTCGTCACAATTTTTTTCTGAAATTGTAAGCAGGATTCAATTGTTGTTTTGCACAGAGCTTCATTATGGTCCAATCTATCTTGTATTCCGATTTCAAGGTTAAGTCATAAACACTCTCTGTTTGCCGAGACATCATTGTTTTTCATTGTTGTACAATATATGGAATTTTTAGTCACAATTTTTTTATGCCCCCGGATCTTTAGATCGGGGCATATTGTTTTTGTCCTGTCTGTCTGTCTGTCTGTCTCTCCGCAACTTTAACCTGGCTCATAACTTTTAAACCAGATGTGCTAGGACCTTCATATTTGGTATGTGTATTGATCATGCCAAGCCCAACATCATTATGCAAATTTCACTATGGTCAGGTCAAAGGTCAAGGTCACAGAGGTCAAAAGGTCAAAATCTAGATTTTGCTATAGCTCGTTAATTATACCCCACGCAACGAAGTTGCAGAGGGTATGATGTTTTTGACCCGTACGTCCGTCTGTCTGTCCGTCCGTCCGTCCGTCAGTCCGTCAGTCCTGTTCTTGTCACTGCAACTCCTCTGTAACTGCTTGATTGATTGCTTTCATATTTGGTAGGATTGTTGGTCATGATGTGTAGATGTGCATACTATTCTATGCCATATTGATTGGATGATTTTTGTGGGAGTTATGGGACTTTGACTTTTTTCAGTTAAAATATCAAAGTATGATCTTGGCACTGCAACTCCTCTAAAACCACTGAATGGATTGCTTTCATATTTGGTAGGACTGTTGGTCATGATGTATAGATGTGCATACTATACCGCCATATTGAATGGATGATATTTGTGGGAGTTATGGGACTTTGACTATTTTCAGTTAAAATATCAAAGTATGATCTTGTCACTGCAACTCCTCTAAAACCGCTGAATGGATTGCTTTCATATTTGGTAGGACTGTTGGTGTGATGTGCAGATGTGCATACTTTACTGCCTTATTGATCGAATTATTTTTATGGGAGTTATTTGACTTAGACTTTTTTCAGCGAAAACACCAAGTATGATCTTGTCACTGCAACTCCTCTGAAACCGCCCAATGGATTGCTTTCATATTTGGTAGGATTGTTGGTCATGATGTGTAGATGTGCATACTATACTGCCTTATTGATCGGATTATTTTTATTTGAGTTATTGGACTTACACTATTTTCAGCTAAAACACCAAAGTATCGTCTTGTCACTGCAACTCCTCTGAAACCGCTTAATGGATTGCTTTCATATTTGGTAGGATTGTTGATCATCATGTGTAGATACGATACTATACTGCAGGGTTCTCCATTGGCGGTTATAGCCATCTTCCCCGACCAGCTTTCAAATTTGAAAGCCGGTCATCAAAATCGGATATTTTACAGATCCTTATTCATATGGTACCTATAATATTTGTCAATGATAAACTAATTACAGGTAATTTGTCAATGGTAGGATAATTACAGGTAATTAATACAGTGTACATGGTGTAAGATCATAGCCTCCAGGAACAATGTCTAAATTATTTCCGGTTGTCAACAGTTTGTTTACCTGCACGTGGTCAAATTGTTATGTGACATGTGCAAATCTAATTAAGGAATAGAGAACATATAATACATTTATAAGAGAGACTGGGATATTTTTATATAAATACAGCCCTAAAATTCACAAATCAAGATTTAACAAGCCTAACTAGATCAAATTTTCATATGAATCAATGACGCAAATTACAATGTTGAGTTACGTCCCTTTGTAATATGATATAAATATGCATTTAAAACCTTTTGAATGACATTTTACAAGAAAAATTGTATACAAATGCTTAAGGAATAAATAGTTTTACACATTTTTTAAGACTTTATATTGAATTTTACTGAAAACTCTGCAAAA
Organism: Modiolus philippinarum; assembly: GCA_002080025.1. Classification (NCBI taxonomy): domain Eukaryota; kingdom Metazoa; phylum Mollusca; class Bivalvia; order Mytilida; family Modiolidae; genus Modiolus; species Modiolus philippinarum. Next base: position 33,618 of record MJUU01016752.1, on the reverse strand, counting down.
TGTTGCAAATTCAAAATTTTTATTATACTAATCTGAAAAAAATTAGAAATACTTATTCTTGTTCACTCCTAATATAGGAGTTTTAAAGTTGTGCTGTCTGCAGTACACAATCAAAAACATATCTCAACAACAAATCTGATTGGAAATGAATTTGTGTGGATGTTAAAAGTTACAAAAAGATTGTGATGATTCTTAGGAAAGGTTAAATCAAACTCATTCCAAGTAACCAAGAGGATCCATGTAATAACTTTGCTGGGGTCATTGTACACTTTACTTGATTTAAGTTGCTGTTGGGGAAAATAGGGGATATAGTGTTTCTAGAGCAAACAGCAAAAGGACTAAAAAAGCTCAATTTTTTAATAAACTCAATGTAAAATCTTAGTTTTTAAGAATGGTTGCTATGGATATAAAGACAATGAAATTATCACTTAAAAAATAAAACAAAATGTGGAAATCTCGATTTAAATAGTAAAAACATGTCAGTACTTTCTACGCGTTGACTACGCAGCACTTTAACTCACACTGGAAAAGTCAGCACTATAAAACAACCGGCTATAACTGGGCATCTATGGAGAACCCTGTACTGCCTTATTGATCGGATCACTTTTATGGGAGTTATTGGACATAAACTATTTTCAGCTAAAACAGCAAGTATCATCTTGTCCTGGGTTATTTCCCTTTAAATTCTGTTTTCAAATCTTCTTTGGTTTACTTTTCTCTTTTAAGTTTTAGAGAAATTCTCTGCTATCACTTTCTTCAAAACAATTATCTGTTACATAATCAAGAGCAAAAATATGTGTTTTTGTACAAATTTTTTCAATTTTTTGCAAAAATACTTTCATAATCTTTACTTATTTCACATTGTAATAATTTTTGTATAAATGTATATTGTGTCCTTCAGTGGTAAAAGTTTGCCTATATTTCCAATATTGTTCCTAGATACTTTAGTAGTAGTATCTTGTCTTCATAGCCTGCATGGACTCTTATAACTAACCTGGGTATGCCAGGGTAAACTTTTGCCACCACTGTGTCTTGGGTCTGTCAGTTGTGCACTTTGCATTCAAACATCTTTTTCTCTGAAACGGCTTGGCCAATTGGTACCAAACTTGGTCACAATAGTCCTTAGATGGTCCCCTTTCAAAAATGTGTCTGGCAAGTCAACATGCCATCCAAGATGGCCGCCAGTTGGATCTTTGTCGAAAAAAGGACCCTATATTCCAAGATCTCTGAAACTACTGGGCCAATTGGAACCAAACTTGGTCACAATGGTCCTTATAGGTGGCCCCTTTTAAAAAAATGTCGTGCAAGTCAGTATCATATCCAAGATGGCCACTAGCGGATAAAACAGTTTTAACATTGGACCCTATGGGTAAGCATTCAAAGATCTTCTTATCTGAAACCACTATGGCAATTGGAACCTAACTTGGTCACAATTGTCCTTTCGTGGTCCCCTTTAAAAATTATGTCCAGCAAGTCCGCACATCATCCAAGATGGCCGCCAGCTGGGAACTTTGTCGAAAATTGGACAATATTGGGAAAATCTCCTTTGAAAATACTGGGTCAATTGAAACCAAACTTACTCACAATGTTCCTTAGTTGGCCCCTTTTAAAAAATGTGTTTGGCAAGTCCACATAATATTCAAGATAGCTGCCAGTGGGGAACATGGTTTTAACATTGGACCCTATAGGGAAATATATTCAAGGATCTTTTCCTCTGAAAGTACATGGCCAATTAAAACATACTTGATCACAATGGTCCTTACCTGGTCCCCTTCATAAAATTTGTCCAGCATGTCTGCATAGCATCCAAGATGGCAGTCAGCTGTGAACATTGTTTAACCTTGTACCCCATGGGAAATCATTCAAAGATCTCCTCTGAAAAAACTAGGCAAATTTGAACCAAAGTGAGGCACAATGATGTTTATATGGTCTTCTTCAAGAAGATGACAGTCGGTCTATGCCCCCATCAAAAATAGCTGCTAATGGGGAACATAGTTTAATTTTGAATCATATAACATCAATGTCTATCAACAAACTTGAAATTGAGACCCTTTTAAACATTTGGATCATTTTGACTTATTGTGTCAGCCATGGCCTAGGTGAGCGATACAGGCTCTTGAGAGCCTCTTGTTATGTATAATATTGCTTATAGGATACTTTAAGGGTTCAATAATGCAGGATTTTCTGATATGTGGGGGCGTGGGGTATGTGAGCTTGCTCACTAAGGTTCTTTAATTACAATTGCTAGAGGCTTGATATTCTATATGTGAATAGATCTAATAAAGCCTAATGCAAATCCACCATAAAAATTTGGGTCAGGTCAAAGGTCAAGGTCACCGAGTGCAAAATTGAAAACTTTAACAAAAACTTTTACATTACCTTTATCTTTTCAGCCATATGTGATAGGACCTTCATATTTGGCCTGTACATTGTTCATATGAAACTGAACAGCATTATGCAAATTTCACTAGGGGTCAGGTCAAAGGTCAAGGTCACAGAGGTCAAAAGGGCAAAATATAGATTTTAATTACAATTGCTAAAGGATTGATATTCTATATATGAAGGGATCTAATGAAGCTTAATACAAATCCACCAAAAAAAATTTGGGTCAGGTCAAAGGTCGAGGTCAATGAATGAAAATTTGAAAACTTGAACATTGCCAATATTTTTCCAACCAGATGTGATAGGATCTTCATATTTGGCCTGTATATTGATTATATAAAGCTTAACACCATTATGCAAATTTCATAAAGGTCAGGTCAAAGGTCAAGGTCACAGAGGTCAAAAGGTCAAAATATAGATTTTCCTTTTAGCTTGCTAATTACAATTGCAAGAGGCTTGATATTCTATATGTGAATAGATCTAATGGAGCTTAGTACAAATGTCTACTTAACCTTAATTTCTAGTGATTGCAATTTAGTATTTATTTTGTATGGTAGACATGGTTGGTGCAGGGGCATAGTGTTTCACAGACACATTTTGTCTGAAACTGTAAGAGGGATTCAATTCTTGTTATGCACAGAGCTTCCTTATGGTCCAATCTATCTTGTATTCAGATTTCAAGCTTATGCCCTAAGCACTTCCTGTTTGCCGAGACGTCATTGTTTTTCATTGTTGTACAATATATGGAATTTTTTGTCACAATTTTTTTAGAAACTGTAAGTTGGATGGAATTGTTGTTTTGCACAGAGCTTCCTTCTGGTTAAATTTATCGTGTATTCCTATTTCAAGGTTAAGTCATATGCACTTTCTGTTTGCCGAGGTCATCATTGGTTTTCATTGTTGTACGATATATGGAATTTTTCGTCACAATTTTTTCGGAAACTGTAAGTGGGATTCAATTGTTGTTTTGCATAGATCTTCCTTATGGACCAATCTATCGTGTATTGGGTTTCAAGGCTATATCAAAAGCAGTTCCTTTTTGCCCATATGTCATAGTTTTTCATTGTTGTACAACATATGGCATTCGGTTACAATTTTTTCTGAAACTGTAAGTGGGATTCAATTTTTGTTTTGCATAGAGCTTCCTTATGGTCCAATCTATCATGTATTGGATTTAAAGGCTACACCATAAGCAGTTCCTGTTTGCCGATTTATTGTTGTACAACATATGGCAATCTGTTACAATTTTTTATGAAACTATAAGTGGGATTCAATTGTTGTTTTGCACAGAGCTTATGGTCAAATCTATTGTGTATTCGGATTTCAAGGTTATGCCATAAGCACTTCCTGTTTGCTGAGACATCATTGTTTTTCATTGTTGTACAATATATGGAATTTTTAGTCAGCAGTTTTTCTGAAACTGTAAGTGGGATTCAATTGTTGTTTTGCACAGGGCTTCCTTATGGTCCAATCCATCTTGTATTCAGATTTCAAGGTTATGCCGTAAGTACTTCCTGTTTTCCGAGACGTCATTGTTTTTAATTGTTGTACAATATATGGATTTTTTTTGTCACAATTTGTACTGAAACTGTAAGTGGGATTCAATTGTTGTTTTGCACAGGGCTTCCTTATGGTCCAATCTATCGTGCATTACGATTTCAAGATATGCCGTAAGCACTTCTTCTTTGCCTAGACGTCATTGTTTTTCATTGTTGTACAATATATGGAATTTTTCGTCACAATTTTTTCAGAAACTGTAAGTGGGATTCAATTGTTGTTTTGGACAGAGCTTTCTTATAGTCCAATCTATTATGTATTCGGATTTCAAGGTAACGCTGTAAGCACGTCCTGTTTGTCGAGACGTCATTGTTTTTCATTGTTGTACAATATATGGAATTTTTCGTCACAATTTTTTTTGGAAACTGTAAGTGAGATTCAATTGTTGTTTTGCATGGATCTTCCTTATGGTCCAATCTATCGTGTATTGGGTTTCAAGGCTATATCAAAAGCAATTCCTTGTTGCCGATATGTCAGTTCTTCATTGTTGTACAACATATGGCATTCGGTTACAATTTTTTCGGAAACTGTACGTGGGATTCAATTGTTGTTTTGCACAGAGCTTGCTTATGGTCAAATCTATCGTGTATTTGGATTTCAAGGTTATGTAATAAGCACTTCTTGTTTGCCGAGACTTCATTGTTTTTCATTGTTGTACAATATATGGAATTTTTCGACAATTTCTTTTCAAAATGTACGGCTTGTGTTTATACTTGTATTATGTCCACACTTGTATTGTGTCCACACCTGTATTGTGTCCCTATACAATTAAATTTGTACTTGCCGTATTTATTCGGGGTTCAGTGAGCGGGGCTATATCCAGCTGCCATTCTTTGCCAGCTCTTGTTAGCAATGGGACATAATTTTTAGCATAATGTAGAAAATTGGACTAAACTGTACTGGAACCATGTATTGAAGGTCCATTACAAAGATTGCTCATTTCATTCAGATCCCACAAATAACATGTCTGCTAGAACTGAACATAGATTAACATTTGACTGACTCTCATCATCTGCGCTAAAACTTTTGAAGAAAATTGAAATCAACTGTACAGAAAAGATGTAAAATATTGAAGGTTTCATTTCTTTTTTTAGGTCATCTGGCTATGCCAGTGTGAGCTTTTGCCATCACTTGGCGTCCATCGTCTGTCCGTCCATCTGTCGTCTGTCCGTCATAAACTTTTCTTTAAAAACTTCTCCTCTGAAACCACTGGGCCAATTTAATTCAAACTCGGCCTTGGTCATCACCAGGGTATGTAGTTTTTAAAAATGTGTTCGGTTAGTCCGAGGACCAAACAACATGGCAGCTGTTACTAAAAATAGAACATAGGGGTAAATTGCTGTTTTTGGCGAAAAACTCCAAAACTGGTGCAGATATCAATAATTTGCTTTGGGTAAAATTGTTCAGAATGCCCAGATCTATCTTCTCTGCAATTTTTAAGATACCGTATTTGACCTTATTAGCGCCCCTGCTCCAATAAGCGCCCCCTCAAAACTCCCAAACTGCCAAAATTTACTTACGTTTTTTGCCGATGTTTGAGTTTTAAGCGGGTATATTATCGCCGTAATTTTAAGAAACAGAATGTTTACATACCTCCCACGACTCCTGAGTAACGATATCTATTTATTTATGCCGAATTCGCGTGATTAATTACTGTAACTTTCTCCTTTCACCACGATTTAAACAACCGGAAGTTAAATACGCATTATAGAACTCAATAATAATGACGGTAGCAGACATGCATAAATTCCGGTTTTGCCGATTCAATTAAGCGCCCCCGTTTTTGAATTTTCTAAGCGCCCTGGGCGCTTATTGGGTCGAATACGGTAATCGGAAAACCCGTCTGAGAGTTATAGCCCTTTTTCCATAAATTTTTCAAAATTTGTACATTTTTTATTTTTTATTTCAAAAACTGTAACAGATAAAGGTGAAAATTGAAAAAATGTTCAGCATATCAAGATCTACATACTCTGAAATTTTGAAGAAAATCCAAAGGCCTGTGTATGATTTATTGACCGTTTTTCATTTGTTTCCTTTTTGCAATGCCATATGGTTTATTGATTATTTCCCTTTAAATTCTGTGTTCAAATCTTCCTTAGTTAACTTTAACTCTTTTAAGCTTGAGAGAAATTCCTTGCTATCAATACATTAAAAAATTATTTCTTCTAATTAAGAGCAAAAACAGTGTTTTTGTGCATATTTCTACGACTTTTTGCAAAAATACTTTCTTAATCTTTACCTTATTTCATGTCATAATGCTTTTTCTATATAATTGTATTGTGTCTTACATGGATGTTAGTGTTTAATCATTATAAACTTTGCTGATGTGAATGTTAAAGCAGTTTCTCAGCTTCCAGTGAAAATGAAATACCGTCGGACCGACGGACATGTCCGGTAAAATCGGCACTGGTCCTTTAAAAATTTCTATTTTACCGGTCCTTATGTCCGGTAATATTTTGGCTCATACATAAGGAAAATATGTGTCTGAGAAGTAAATCTTTGTGCATGACTTTTAAATAGTATAACTCCATGTATTCCTGGTTGTATTTTAATCTAAAATGTGAGATCTTTTGATCAATTGCCTGATTTTCAGTTTATTTATCGAGGGCACAATAGTGTAGGGGAAAGAAACTTGCACAAGATGTTAAGTTTCCATATATGGTAGTTCCATATATGGTATACATATTTATAAGCCTCTTTCAACTGGAGCACCTCCAACAGAGGGGATAAATGCAGATTAACTTCTGAAAAGAGGTTTGTTAGTCAAAAAGAATACAGGTCATATGCCAAAAAATTTTTTCTTTGATAGGAAGCATTTCTTATAGTTAATTAAAGTTATACATGTTTCATCTCCCAAATGAAAAAAACATGAAGCTTTAGGGAAAGAATTTTCATTTTTTTTTTGTACATAACCACATGATACATTGTATTAAACTTGGATGATTTTTTTATGCATCTTGCTACATCTTGGACTTTTTTTAAAGCATTTTATTCTTGGACAAAGAGTCATAGTACAGAAAGGTACAGTAATATCAAAAAGGCCAGAAGCATTGCAGGACATTCCATCATGCAAATAAGAAAAGGCTGTCAGACTCAAGGACTTTTAATGAGTAAGTCCTTGGTCAGACTGAACATAAATCTACAGAACCTACTGTATCAGAACATGTTGCAGATGTCAATTATTTACCTGACATTTGTCCTGTTGGCTGAAAAATTTTTCCAGACAGACTGAAGTTTTGTCTGAAATATCCTTCAGTCAGGCAGTTTTCGATGTGTCTAATGGTAAAATTTTTGTAACATTATCATGACCTTCAGTACAAATGTACTATCAAAAGAAGAAACAAGGTATTAAAGTGCACAATTTACCAGACAACACTTTTTTGGTTCAGCCTAGAAAATGCATACTTTACTTGTCTGAAGGGAAAAGTGTCATCCCATGTTAATTTCACTTCTTTTCTAGTTATTTTACTTCCATTGACATAAAACCAGAACACAGAAGTTTCGGTCTGGTAAAAGTTGATTCGGTCTGGTAAATTTTTCGGATTCACCAGACCGAATGTCCTGTAAAAATTTTCAACTTTCGTATTCACTGAGCTTCGCAGACTGCTTAATGTTATTATTGAATAAAGCAAGTGAGCAGTTGATGAAGTTCACCTTGAGAACCACTAAATGGACTTGAACAGAAGTTGGCATTAATGATGCTTATGAAGTGCTGACTAAGTATTGTGACTTTGGTGCCATATATGTCATCCAACATGGCCATCTGCGGGAAACTTAATTTATTACTCGACTGAGTGTATGGAAAGAGCATACAAAGAATTTTTTTTTACCTGAAACAATTTGGCTTAGAGTTAGAATAAAACTTAATCACAATGTATCTTAGAACAGATGTCCTTCAAGTCTGCACCTTATGCAAATTGGCTACCAATGGGAAACATAGTTTAATATAGGAGTACATTCAAAGATCTTCTTGAAAACCATTTGGCCAGTTGGAAATAAACTTTGGCACAACACTTAATTTTCTTTAAAATTGTGTCCTGCAGATCCATCCCTTATCCAAGATGGCATGCAATGGGGAAAACAGTTAATTAACGTTGGATCATATAACATAAATGTTTATTTACATAGTTTGAAAATGAGACCCTTTAACATATTAGGTTATATGAAGTTATGTATTGGCCATGGTCCATGTGAGCGAAACAGGCTCTTGAGAGCCTCTTGTTTAAATTGCTTATTGCAATTGGTCTGGCTGGGAACATGGCTGCCAGTGGAGAACATACCTTTTCATTGGACCCTTTGGGGAAAAAAATTTCGGTCATTGGCATACCTATGGCTAAAAGGTATTTGAGATGAGCGATACAGGCTCTGTCTCTTAGCTTGTAGTTAATTTTGTTACTATGAAGACAAAATGCAATAAAAACAACATGACTTGAGATTTGACAATTGTTATTCAGGTATTTTTAATCTATTTGAACAGGAATCTACGAGAAGATTTTCTCATGGTTTACAAATACATGGAATAATTTGTCCCAATGGCGAGTGTATATCATTATGACAGTACTTGTCCTTTGTCTATTGTTGTAAGTACACAAACTTTTAAAAACTTGTATATGACAGAAAATTTTGTATTGTAGTATGGTATGGTGGAGATTACATGGTGTGTGAAATTTAATCTTTGATCTTGGTCATTTAATTTTAAATGTCCTCCACAACAAAGATTGGGAGCATGTAGTAAAGCCCTTGTCCATTGTACTGTCAACCTGCAACAAACTTTTATCGGAAACCCTTTAATATATTGATTCATTGTATTTGATTTGTGAGTTTTCTAGATTCATTAATTTTTTAGGAGTTATTGCCCTTTAAAGTTCACAAAATTTAATGAAATATCAGTTTTCTGGACAATTTGTGAATCCTTAGAGATATTGACTAGATATAATTGGTATGTGAGTTTTCATTGATGAACTACAGTTGGTAGCATAGTTATGTCTAACTCATACATATTTGTAGGAGGTATTGCCCTCTTGAATTGAAAAATATCATGAAATTACAGTTTGCCGGACTTTTTAAACATTAAAGACTGACTAAATATTTGAAATTGGAGATTACCCATGATCACTTAAAGTTGAAGTTCTTGATTGGTCTTAATGCCTTGATTTTTTGTATAACAATGATTACTAGGTAGGGCATTCCTATTGTTCTTAAACATCTAGTTTTTTCAGCTCACCTGGTTGAAGTAAGAATTTGATTTCCAAATCACTCAGCATCCATCTTTCATCCGTCCATCGTCCCTATATCCTCCACTGGTTGTTAACTTTCAATTTATAGATCTTCTCTGAAACAGCTTAGCCAATTTAAAGCAAATTTGATCGTAAAAGTCCTTCAAAAGTTTGTGAATTTTCCTGAGTATAACTTATCCAAATGCGTTGCCAGCATGAGACATAGTTTTACATAGGACATAATGGCAATTTTAACCTCATTACATCATTAGAGTCCCTAGTTGGTCCCTTTCACAGTATTGATTGTTATGATGGTTCCTCATCCAAGATGGATATCAGTTGAAATTATAATTGCCTTAATGTTCATGAGGACAGCTTTCACATGATCAAACCAAGAGGCGAGAAAAAATTCAAAATTTTCAAAATGGAATGAAAATTGAGAGGGAGGTTACTTAATAGCATGTGTAGAAACAAGTTTTTGTCTTAATAACCGTTGCTATGGAAACAGAAAAGGGTGGTAGAACATTCAAATTGCTCCAAATTGAATGAAATTTGACAGGAGGGATACTTAGCTTGTGTAGAAACAAGTTTTGCTCTTAGGGTATCAAAATGGTAGCCATTGCCATGTAAACTTTACGTTTTCCCCAAATGTTCGATAAAACGTCACTGAAAAATGCAGACTGATGGTGTTTATGGTGTCGACTTAGACGTTCAAATCGAAAACAACATGGCTGGGTCTGAATATGCCAGATGGGTTTTTTTTGCAATTATTTATCTTGACTTAAAATTATCATGATCACAGAAAAAGACTTCCATAGAAAAGAGATACAAATGATCTTTAAGAACATTTTGGGCAGTCTTGGAAGAGAAAATGGGCATTTGAAAGAACAAAATTCCAGAGTTGTGTGCAAAATAAAGAAAAGGAGCTACGCAATCTTTAGAGGACGCTGTCCAAGTTAGGCTAGCACTTACTAACAAACTTAAACCCTTACTCATAACCTTAACCCTAACCAAAGCCTAGTATGGAAAAAGTAGAAAAAAATATCGCCACTCTAAAGGATTTGGCTCTTTAAAGTGGATTAGGCCCTAATTTTAGATCAGGCTAGAACTATCAATAATTAACAAACTAAAACCCTAACCCATAACCTTAAGCCTTACCAAAGCCTAGTATGGTAAAAGTAGAAAAAAAATCGCCACTCTTTTTAAAGGATGTGGTTCTATAAAGTAGATTCAGCCTTTATAGAGTAGGCTAGCAATATCGATAGCTAACAAACTCAACCCCTAACCCATAACATTAACCCTAACCAAAGTCTTGTATGGTAAAAGTAGACAAAAAACACCACTCTTAAGGATCTGCACTGTATTGACCTTTGGGTTGGCGAATTTAATCGGGGACTAATAATAACCCAACAGAGGTACCGGCATAGTGTTTATAAATAACAAAAATACGAAGTTACTGTAAATTTTAATTTCTGTCTATCACCACTGCGGTGTGAGTTCGCGCCCTACTATGTATATAGCAAAAAACGGTGCACTCGACTTACAATCGTAAGTGATAAGGTATGTCAGTTACCTGCCCAAGGTCGGTGGTTCTCTCCGGGCACTCCGGCTTCCACCATGACTAAAACTGACCATCATGAGATAGCTGAAATACTGCTGAAAGTGACGTTAAACCCCATATAAATCAATCAATCAATTTCTGTATACATGTATGGTCATTTCGACAACTTGTATCTCTTCATTGCAGATCAAATCAAAACTTTTGGAAATCCATAAACCGAACTATTTGTAAAAGCTGATAGGTTTACATGTCATAGTCAAGCTCTCTTTATCAAGCTACCCCCTACTTCAAGAAGCGATCATAGTAATGGAACATAACGCCATTATTCGGATTTTAAATGTTTATTGGATGGTCAAAGGGGTCTGTTCACTCTGTTGTATTGATTGACTATTAGCAGTCGTGCAATATACAGCTAGAGTAAAGAAAAAAATCATCATGATCAAGTGAAATTGAATTTAGCCTAATTTAATGATTTCATGCTGAAAATTTTGGATCAGTCCAAGGCATGGTGTAAAAGATATAGTTGTGTTTTTGACTGTCATTGAAAATTTCGCCCTAAGCATAGAATATGTCACATGGAAGGCAAACAAAGCATGAAAAGTGATTAAAAAAAGGTTTTTGTTTTAATTTAAACAAAGCCAGAAGAAGCTATTTAGACCACATAATAATACATAAGTTTGCATCTATAGGTTGCACTAAAATAAAAAAAAAAAAAAACAATACTCACAAGCCCTGCCTTTTTGGGGTAGTTCATACATATGCATAGTCCATGGCAGTAGGTACAAATGGTAGTTGCCATGGAAGTGAAGCATATGTTAGTTTAAAGGATGTAATTGTTTAAGAATAAATATGATTATCAGAATTAGTCGGTAGATTAGGGAAGGATTTTTTGATAAAAATATGTGTAATATTTGGGAGTATAGGAAGTGCAGCACACGTTCCATAGTTGCTAACCCCTGACAATGAGAAAAAACATAATATACCAAAATGCATGTAAAAACGCATTAAGACATGCTTTTAGGTTATTGTACAAAATTTAGGTGGAGAACAATTTACTACTTTAAAAAGCTGCCATTGTGTTCATCATTTGCCTGTTTTGCTGATTTTAATACAACCCGACTTAGATACATATTCAAGAAAATTACAAAATTGGTTGAATTTACAAGACAGTAAGGCAAAAAAGTAGCAAAAAGTTTCTCAGCCTTGATGACCGCATCATTCATTTTTTTGCAGCTGTCCATTAAACCCGGACTCGAAACTTTTGTTTTGGTGCGCCACTGATCAGGTGGAAATTTTTTTTTTTCTCTGCACTTGTGTCTATAATTGAAGCCAAGAAATTGAAAATATCTTGAGAACAACAGTAGAGTAACAAGCTTTTTTTGAAATTCGAGAGAGTTTTAACCAAAATCATTAACAAGTGTGGAAAAGTCGAGATAATCACGAAGACCCTGATATCGCTAATAACAAAAAACATTAACAAGAAAAAGCATGTAAAGGCATGCGAAGTTCTGAAAATAGTGTACAGGCCATGTGACAAAATCTACATATGAAAACCGTTGAAAAAGCTTGTTTAACATGCAAATATCATCTGAGTTGGCAACTATAACCACAACCCTATTGTTTTACTGTTTTCAGAAACAGAAATTTCTGATTGGCTAATTGAAGCCATATTGTTTTTTTACATGACTTCCGAGAACTACAAAATATACGCTCGTATAAACTCTAGAATTTAGCACCCGATATCACAACGAGTAAAGAAAGATACCTGATGTTTACTGATCACAACAATGCAATATATCGCTTAAATACCTGTCGACCTTGACGAATAATGTGTGCTTTTAAGCGATTTCACGGTCGTGAAACGATACTAGAGGAAAAACGAGATTTGCAAGAAATTCTACACTGAAAAAACGTTTTGTTAACAATTTTGCGTTTATGTAATGGATGATAATCACGTGTCGATAAATAGCCAATCAAAATCGGGATTACATCTATCATGCGGTATCCACATGGTTTGACAGCTGAGCCTGTGATAATCAATACTGGTGGATATTTAACTTTTAAGACTTGAGAGACGTTATTAGAGTTATATCCAGCAATTGTAGTCACTCGTGGCGCTATGTATCACTATTAACCAGTCGGTCGAGAATATTGAAATTACGGTCCTTGGACCACAAACCTCTATATTTGGGAAAAAAAACAAACTCTGAACTCTAGAGGGTTTACTGTACCGCCCAGTAACGTAATCAAGGAATTCCAGGATATATTCCTTAGCCAAAGGAAAGTCCAGAGAATTCCAAAGTTTACTTTTGTTTTCTTGCCAATGAAGTTGACAATTTTGTGCATTGATTGCCCCAATTAAACAGAAGGTAATCGGATTGGGCTCATGACATTCTTTGAAAAGATAAACATCTTTTGAAGTAAACCCAAGTTTTATTTCATGAGGGAAATGACAAAATAAACATGGGCTGAAGCGAGCAGGTGTGGAAGCGATGTCTGCATGGTTAGTATAATTTTCTAATTAGTAACAAAACACGGCTAACAAACATGCTGGTACTGCTATTCACGAAAGGGGTTACACACCAAAAAGGTCATAATTTAAGCCACTCGTGTTACTGAATCTGTTGGAGCAAAAAACATATTTAGAAATTGTAATGCTTATTTTATTAATAAAATGCAATGAAAGGAGACAATTTTTATATGTGCATCAAACAAATAATACAGTTAAGTCAAGCCTTCTGCAATGATTTCCAAATACTTGTGTTTGATTATCTTACTTTTAATAGGAAATGCTTAATTTTGATGACTGTCTGGTCATGATCGCAACACATAAACACAGGAGTCTAAAATCCCAGCAATACAGATATTACATAAAATGTCCTGAAACCCCACACGGAGCTACGCAAAGGATGATGCTATGGCCCTCTGTATTCATCGAAGGAAAAAAATGTAGATGTGTTTCCATAAGAGAGGCAATAATTGTACATTTTGTAAATTGTATTCATTGGATATTTATTATAGAAGATAGAGCAGTTTTTTTTATTCCAAATGAAATAACAGAAATAGAAATAAAATGCAAGGGAGAAAATCAAAAGACTTGCAATTCAATAACAGAAACAATGACATATACTCAAATGTAGATCTATATGTCTCTGCCAAAAAAACTTTCTGTTGATTTTTAGCTCGCCGAGACGAATGTCCGGAGAGCTATTGTCATACCCCCGGTGTCGGCGTCGTCGGCGTCGCTGTCAGCAAAACTTTAACCTGGCTTGTGGAATTGAAACCTGAAGAGCTAGGATGTTGATATTTGGTATGTGACTTCCTTGTGATGAGAGCTTTCTTCTGGTACCATATTTGTAGACATTTTGACCTTGACCTTGCCCTGAGGGCAATTTTTAAAAAACTTTAACCTTGCCTCTAGAAGGTAGGCTTTTAGTGGTAGGGTGTTCATATTTGGTATGTAACTTCCTTATAATGAGAGCTTTCTAGTGGTACCATATTTGTAGACATTTTGACCTTGACCTTGCCCTAAGGGCAATTTTTGAAAAACGTTAACCTTGCCTCTGAAAGGTAGGCTTTTAGTGTTAGGGTGTTTACTGTACAGCTCAAACGGATGAACGCAAAGTCCTTGTTTTTGGGTGGATTTTCGCGACGTGGACTGATTAGTCAAGTCCGTGTAGCATGTGGACGATCGCGGATGTCCACCTTAAATTAGGTGACCCAACGTGGACAAATTTTTGAAAACGGAATCCTCGTGGAAACATTGCGGCCACACCGAGGAAATTTTAGATATTTGATATCATTGCAAACATAAAAATCGAGGAATATTTACATCCTTGGAGTTGGACTTACATGTTTGATTTCGTTGCAAACATACAAACCGAGGAATATTTACATCATCATGATCATGGGAATAACATATATTCCATTATTTGTCCCAGTCGTATCGTAGTTCATTAACGGAAACCAAATGCATGTAAAAATAAATAAAACATCAACATTCCTAGATATGTATTTGTTATCAAAAGCATGCTTCAATAATTGTTGAAAGAGCACCTCTACCTAATTTGTATTCATATTCCCTGAGATATTGATTTTTTTCATTGGCCGGTTTTTGTTCTATTTTTAGAAAATTACCTAATGCCTATCTACTATATATAAAATCTAATGGCTTCCGAAAGCACTCCTGTCTAATGTGCTATATCCAGGCTTTGTTTTAAATTTTAAGCTATTTATGATAAAGATTTGATAGACAACAATTTTTGACAGAATATTTTGCTAAAAGTTATAAAGCTGAGACCTGACAAGTGACAATTACGCAACTATACGACGCTGAGGGATTCTTGTTGTTGACAGTGAATATTTTATTTTAATTTCCATCTACGCAAATTTCCACTTGAAAATATTTGAAAGAACATTGGTTTGACAGAATATTCAAGCCTATTTTCACGGCAACGTCAAAGAGACAAACAAAAAATTGAGGCTTGTAAATATCGTAATTCAAAAATAACTTGACGATCTGCATGGGAACATTTGTTGTCAAAGAAAATTATATTTATATATTCAACCGTCAAATTTTGGGAAAATGGTCATTTGTTGACATTTAGCTCAATCTTTTCAATTATATTTTTCACGACAACACAATGATTTCTAGCTGCTGACCCGCGATGATTCCACGTTCAACACGATGTCGCGAGGGGGCCACACAGGTAAATATTTTGTCCACGTTCTCAATTAGGTTGTCCACGCTCAAGATCGCGGTGGAATTCCACGTTTGGCAAAATTTGTCCGTGATGACAACAAGGATTTTGCGTTTTCCATGTGAGCTGTACAGTATATTTGGTATGTAACTTCCTTATGATGGGAGCTTTCTAGTGGTACCATATTTGTAGACATTTTGACCTTCACCTTTCCCTGGGGACAATTTTTTTAAAAACTTTAACCTTGCTTCTAGAAGGTAGGCTTTTAGTGGTAGGGTGTTCATATTTGATATGTAACTTCCTTATGATGAGAGCTTTCTTCCGGTACCATAGTTGAAGACATTTTGACCTTGACCTTGCCCTGAGGGCAATTTTTTTAAAACTTTAATTATGCTTCTTGAATTAAGTTTGGTAGTGGTAGGGTGTTCATATTTGGTATGTGACGTTCTTTTGATGAGAGCTTTCTGATGGTATCGTAGTTGTAGACATTTTGACCTTGACGTTGTCCTTAGGGCAATTTTTTAAAAAAACTTTAACTTTCTTCTAGAATTAAGTTGTTTAGTGATAGGGTGTTTATATTTAATATGTGACTTTCTTGTGAAGAGAGCTTTCTATTACTTTCAAATTTATTGTGCATTGAGGTCACTGGAATCCCCGGCGAGCTATGTTGTCCTCTGACAACTCTTGTTTACTGCCCCTACTCTGTTGCAAACACTATGTATAGTAAGCTGTAAATTTTTTGCTTGCATGCGATCATAAAGCCAGAAAACAGTAAAACTGCGTTTTGACGCTTTGATTAGCTCACCTTACGAAGTGAGGGGGGCTGATGTGATACCCCTAGCGTCTACGTCCAATGCTGCTTACTGACAAGTCCCACATCAACCATATGGTATATATAATTCATTTTGGGATGACAACAACAATGCATGCTTCAGATGTTGTCATTTTACAAATGAGCAACTTGGTTAGGAAGTATTTTAAAGTTCTTTCTTGCTGATAAGTCCAACATCAACCATATTTTAATGTATGATGAAAGTTAGGATGTCAACAATGCATGCTTCAGATGCTGTCTGTCACCTTCATTTCATGTATGAGCGACTTTGTTTTGAAAGAATGGTTAAAGTCCATTCCTGCTTACTGACATGTCCCAAATCAACTATATTGGAATGCATGATGCATTTTGGGATGACAGCTGCAGTGAATGCTTTGAATACAGTCTGTGAACTGCATTTATGCATGAATGAATCTGTTAAAAGAATGTAAAAATCCATTCCTGTTTACTGACATTATAGGTTACAAGTGCGCAATTATTTACAATGCATTTTCCATAGGGGGGTTCCCCTGTTTAGCGATAAACTAAAAATAGACGAAGGCTTTTTTTCATCCCGGGAGTCCTGAAAATGACAAGTACTTATACAGATCTTTCGAATTCCAAAATAAAAAATGGGGGGTCATGCGGCGTTTCTTGGTGTAAATTGAGGCTCAAAAAGGGGTATATTGAAAATAATAAAATATTTTTGTGTCGACCAGATCCCATAAAAGGTCAAATTATCACCTCTGGGTTACATTGTTGAAATCAGATTTGCTATAAACCGAATTGTAACATGACATAGTATTTTATTTTAAAACATTTAATTTTATTATCCACCAATCGTAGGAGTTGTAGTGCTTAATACTGAATACAGCTTTGGGTTCAAAACTGGATCCCTGTTCGAAAGTCAATAATTGCACACATGATACCTATAAACATGTGACAATTGTAAAATTATTCTTCCTTCCTTCACACACAGGAGTTCCTCCAGATCCGACTAATAACCAGATACATTAGTATAAACACACACGGACCGCAATGGCCAAGATTGTCAAACAGTAGGAACTTAACAAATTCCCCTTCTTTCTTTTAAAGCATTAAGTTGTGTCAATCAATATATACAGATATTTAGTGCATGCCTTTTTACACATCTACACAGTTCCCTTTAATTTGTTTACATTTTCAGGCACTGATCCTGCCAAACACCTGTCTCAAGTGCTTTAAGCAGGATCAGGGGTGAGGCTCCCCTTTTAGTTAAGCAATCTGCAAGCTGGCTTTTTGTTTCAATCCATTTAATGGCCTCAATCTGGCAGTTGTTGATCAGTTCCTTGATTCCACTTATTTCAAGTCTCAACCGTTTTTCATTTGTTTGTTTGATGGACATACATTTGTAATAGCATCAAGCAAAGGTTGGCAGTCAGTGATGCAAATTTCCATTCATAAGTTCAGAGTACAAAGATGCCAGATAAATTGCATTATCAATGCCATCTACCATTGCAAGTGTTTCAGCTGCCAGCGTACTAAGCACTATTCTTCTTGTTCTTTTTGATGCCCATGTCAATGGTGAAATTATAGAGTTTTCCCCTACAAGTGCAATAAAGTGTCCACCTTGTGTCCCACCATCAGGCAAATTTCCTAGAGAGGAGTCGCTAAACACCAAAAGTTTAACACAGTCATTTGGTCCTAAATTTTGAAATTTCAGTGACACATTTTCTGACTTTAAGTTTTTAATTACTTTGTTGGCATCAATTAATGTTTGTACAGTGGCAGTCTTCAAACTAGATGCTAGATTCGATGCTTCAAATATCACATCTGGGCGAGATCGTCTTGCCATCCACAATATTTGTCCAATTTTTGACTGAAGTTGTTCCTTCTCATTCTTATTAATTGGTGCTAATTTATCAGCTTGTCTTCTTTTCTCAATAGAAATTGACTGCATGTTGTTGAGATACGACTTCTGTTGTAAGATAATATTCCTACCATACTTTGAAAGTTCAATTCCTACAAAATGAAACGAGCCATTCTCTTCTAGATCCTCTTTTCCAACATGAAAGATTGAACGAATTTGGTTGATTACTTCTTTCTCAAATTCTTGAGTTCCGCCCCACAAGAAGTCATCCTCATGACAAGCAAGCACCCCATCTACTGATCCCGTCTTATTTTGCCTAAAAAATACAGCTGGGTCAACTTTTGACACATGTACATTACATTGTTCAAGTACTTCTTTCACTCGATTGTACCAACTGAGAGAGGCATCTGACAAACCATATACACATTTACAAAGCTGCCAAACAACATCTTTACAGTTAGCTTCGGGTGGTGGCTTTACAAAAATTTCTCTTTCTATTTGGGCCCCCTGCAAAAATGCAGTCTTTATGTCCATTGTGTGTGTTTGCCACTGTCTTTGAGCCAAGACTGCCAGCACAAGTCTAAGAGAGTCAGACCCACAAGTAGGTGAATCTTTGGGCAGATATTCTTTGTTAATTTCCTCAAACCCCCTTGCAACCAATCTTGCCTTGTGCATAGTACCATCTGGGGTATCCTTAAGGTTACATATCCATCTGGTCGAAATGCATTTCTGGCCAAGGTTTTTTCGTTCCACATATACGCCATTTTTCTTCCATGAATCGAGCTCTTTAAGTTTCGCATCCTTAAATGAAATATTTTCCAAAATTAAGGCCGTCTCATTATCAAGATTTGATTTTTAATTGTCATTTATGTTTTCAAGCTGTTCTACTTTGCTCAAATCAACAGAAATTTCTGCTCCTTTCAGACTATCAGGTTCCATATACTTCAGATTAAACCTGTGCTTGTTATTACCTGTTGTTTTGCCTGCACGACCAACGACTTCAGCAACACACTGTTCTCCATTTTCCACATTACGATATCTTAATGTTTGACCTACTTTAACATCTTGAACTTGAAACCGTTCAAGTTCTGCACCAACATTTCCATTTGCCTCTTCATTGCAAATTTGGCTATCATTATCTTGATTGTTGATTGGTTCAGTGTCTGAATCACTATCATATGTTATGTCTTTTTCACTATTTGAGATTGCATTTGTTGATACTTTGTCTTTGTTGTCATTCATGTCATTGGAAACTTTGACAGTTTTATCATCCACATGTGAAGTCTTTTTTAGTCTACATTGATGAACTCTAACAAGTATTCCTCCATGTCTAATAAAAATAACTGCTCCATCTTGACCGATAACGACACCCGGGCCTTTCCATTCATTACTCTCATTTCTCTTGTAATAAACCTTGTCTCCAGTTTGATATTGTATGCCACTCGGCCGTGTTTGTTTTCTCAAAGCTCTCCTGATCCTCTCTGAGCACTCGCTCTTGGTGAAAGCTGATCGAGCTGAGTATAGTGCTTCAATATGTCCTCCTACAACAGCACTCATTGTTGTGCCTTCTAAGGCAGGGGGTTTACTTGTCAATACACTAGGGAGATTAGGGTTTCTGCCATACACCAACTGATATGAACTATATCCATGAACATTGTCCAACGCATTCTTGGCCATTAAAGCCCAGCTTAGTGCAGTTTCCCAATCACATTGGTTGTCTGATTTAACTTTTAGCAAAATTTCAGTAAGTGTCTGATTATGCCGTTCAAGTAAACCATTGCTCCATGGGCTATATGCTGCTGTTGTTTTAACTTCTATATCAAAATTTTCAGCCATGTCACGAACCTCATCATTGTTAAATTCCCCACCATTATCACTGTACAATCTCTTTGGGGCTCCATGAACTGCAATCCATGATTCTAGGAACTTTTTTACAAACTCAGAAGAACGCTTTGACCTCATAATGCTTCCTGCACTGAATCTAGTAAATTCATCTATAATGTGGAGATAGTAAATGCCATGTTTGAGTTCATGTAAATCAACCGCTGCAGTTTCATTAAATTGAGTAGCTAATGTCAGTCCTGCAGCTGGTCTAGGTGCTGGTTTCTTGTTCACTATACAGATTTCACATTTTTCACAAACTGAACGTAACAGCTCCATAGTTTCCTGATCACTTGTTCCTGCATTAATCAAAAGTTTGCTCAAACGATCAACTGATGCATGGCCAAATTGTTTGTGTAGCTTGTCAAGAGCTTTAACCTTTTCCTTTGGTGTCATTTCAGTGAGTTCAAGTACTTCCTCATGTTCATTTTCAATCGACATGTCATTGTTTTTGAGAATATTTACACAATTGTGACCGCTTGATGTAAATTCTAGGCATACTGGGCTGCCAAACATTGTATCCTTATCATTTTTTAAATCAAAGACGGTACTTGCCTTCTTAAGAGAAGATTTGCTAAGCAGAAGGGGAATGTCAGCTTTTACCACCTCTATTTCTATTTTGCATTGTGTTTTTCCAAACTCAGCAGGAATTATTGCTCTACGAAACGAGTTGACAACTTTTCCATCTCCAAACTTGAAAGCCCAATTACTAGGGAAAGTTTGAATGTCATTATTATCTGCTACTTTAACAAATTCATCAAACCATTTCTCTCCACACACTGTTCTTGTACAGGCTGTGTCTATAATGGCAGATCCTGTCGACTCAAGTACAAAAATTTCGTTTCCTGAAGGTTCTTTCGTGAAAAGTGTTACATTGCAATTTTCAACAATATCAGACTCACTTTCAGTATACTCGGTGATTTTTGCTGAACTGGTTTTGTCAGGACAGTCTTTTGCCCAGTGGAAAACGCTTTGACATACAGCACACTTGGCCCTTTTCCCAAACTTGTTAATGGGGTTTAGCCTCAGACTTGCGGTTGAAACGCCTTTGTTGCGTATAATATACTGGTTCTTGTTTAATAGTAATGCTTGGCATGTCAGGGGCACATGCACTGGGACTTTCTCCAAATATGCGTTGGAGGGCAGATTGCATAGCTGCATATTTAAGATCACTTGATGCTGTAAGAGCTAACTGTTTGTCCTTAGTTGAGAGTCCAGCATTGTCTAACAATTTAAACGCTAATACTGCATCAGGAAGAGTCATTTCATATTTCTTAGCTTTGTTGTAGCGTTTGTCAAACTCCATTATGTAATCTGACATAGACATTTCATCAGGTTTGTGATAGGAGTCAGTTTTTATAAGCTTCATAAGCTTTATCTTTATCATCCCTTTTAAAACTTTGTCCAAACTTGCAATCAGCGTTTCCATTCCAGAATCTTTAGCCAGATTGGCAGCTTTGATTTTTATAGCCACATTCCTGGCATTCCCTTTTAAAGACAAAGAAACAGCGAGGGCTTGCTTTTTGGCATCTAGATCAGTAACAAGTTTCCATACTTCGATTTCATTCTTCCACGTCTCGTATGTCATTACTTTTGGATCGAATGAGGGTGGGTTTTTGAAGCTACTGCTTGCCATTTTTCATTAGGCTATCCCGTGGGCTCTGCTACCATGTAAAATTATTGAAACTCACCAGTAAACAGTGTGCAATGACCAACTGAAGTCTGTTGAACTGTAGAGCGCTCTCTCGTGCGGGCCTGCCAATATTCTTCCTTCCTTCACACACAAGAGTTCCTCCAGATCTGACTAATAACCAGATACATTAGTATAAACACACACGGACCGCAATGGCCAAGATTGTCAAATAGTAGGAACTTAACAACAATGACAAGGTGAGCTTATCAGGCTGTGGCTGCTTTCTATGTTTTTTATCCTGGGGAAAAAATAAGTCATATATCATCTTTTCAAGAAAATAATCTTTATGACACTTCTTCATTTCAGAATGACAGTATTTGGAGTTCAGGTAGTTCACATTGGAACTAAATATAACAAATATAAATAATAACTAGTAGTCTCCCAAACGAACTCCAATTGAAATAAAATGCTAAAGATGATATCAGCACATTCCATATAAGCTTTTTTGTAAAATTTCATTCAATTCTGAGCACTTTGATTTTCCCGCCATTTTTACCGATTCCATGGCAACGGTCGTCATTTTAGCGGCACCAGAAACCAATTCTACGCATGTTAGGCAACCTCCTTGTAAAATTTCATCCAATTTTGAGCACCTTGATTTTCTCCCCTTTTTTACCGTTTCCATGGCAACAGCTGTCATTTTAGCGTCTTGGACACCAGAAACCTATTCTGCACATGTTAGGCAACCTTCCTGTAAAATTTCATCCTATTCTGAGCACTTTGATTTTCCCGCCTTTTTTACCGTTTCCATGGCAACGGCAGCCATTTTGAAAATTCCAAGACCAAATGGGCCATCTAGGCATCAGTATCTATCATCCCATTAGTTTCATGAAGATTGGATAACCGGTGTCCGAGAAATTGGTCGGACAACATTGCGGCGGAATACGGAAGAATATTAAGAATAACTAGTATTAATTGTGTTTGGATGCAAACACAAGAAGTCTACCAAACGAACTCCCATATCAAAAATTTAAAGGTTTTAGATGAGATCCACAGATTTCAACTTGCCTTCCTGTCAAATTTCATCCAATTCTGAGCACTTTGATTTTCCCGCCTTTCTTACTATTTCCATGGCAACAGTCGCCATTTTGAAGACTTGGAGACCAGAACTCAATTCTACACATGTTAGGCAACCTTCCTGTAAAATTTCATCCAGTTCTGAGCACTTTGAGTTTCCCGTCTTTTTACCGTTTCCATGGCAATGGTCGCCATTTTGAAGTCTTGGAGACCAGAAACCAATTCTACACATGTTAGGCAACCTTTCTGTAAAATTTCATCCAATTCTGAGCACTTTGAGTTTCCCACCTTTTTAGCTCACCTGGCTATGCCAGAGTGAGCTTTTGCCATCACCAGGGGGTCCAATCGAATTGGTAAGTGCAGCGTGTATTTTGGTAAGTGCTACCAAAGATGGCTGACGCGCCCCGCTTCGGCAACTAAAGGTCAGTACTTGAGAGGGTCTTATCGTTGTGCATTTGCACATTGTATTCTGTAAATATTGCGTTTCGGCTTTCCTACCATCTGACAATCGATACGTGTATTTACTTTAATACAAAGAACGCTTTTCAGAAAGCTATTGAAGGAAAACCGACGAGGGGTAGGTCAAAATTTTGAACACGCCAACTTCATCTTCAGATTTCTATACACCGAAACTATTATATGTTACGTTTGTAGTAAAGAATTGGTGCTTGTTGATGGGAAAACCTGTCAAAGATTTATTTTTCATAAGCCTGTTTAGCGTTCTGTTTATTTTCGACATTACTTCAAATTTTGGTAAGTGCAGAGCGGTGTACGCCAAATTGGTAAGTGCAATATATTCCAATTCTGTGGGAGTATTATTACAAAAAGATATCTGCATTTTATTTCATCTTTTTCCTAAGAAAAATGAATTTAACTTGCAGGAGGAGACATTACCGTTGCATTTTGTTCTGGAATATTGAAAATGAATGAAATTGGACAGCAAAACAAGAGAATGATGCATACGTTTGTATTTTGCAAAATCTTGAAATATCGATACGCGTCAAATTTATGTAAAATGTCCATAACTGCGAATGAAAAGCTTTAATTATGACAAGAACCCTTTCTTCCTTCAAGCCGAATGTAATTCTAGAGACTTTATCTCATGTACATTTTCTCCATATCCTTTCATGATCTTTCATTGTTATCGAATAATGTTACTGTAAATGATAATCTAGTCTGCTGTGAATCAAGTTTGAAAATATTGAGCTCACGTAACGAAATTCTTGGGTTGATGTACGGAGTTTTAATAGAGTGAAAATTACAGATTTCTTGTGATTCTTTATAGTCACCATACAATACTGTCGCCAAAATCATCATTAAAATGTTTTTTCGCGAATTGAAATGATAAAAAGGTAACAACTAAAATCTCGGGATGCTTTAGCTATTTTCATTATTTTCCTTATATTGTTAATCAGAATAAACAAATCCTTCCCTATGATTTACTATCCTTTTTCCACAGAAACAGGAAAAAGAAAATTAATTTTCATCATCTTCAATTAAATTGTTTACATTTTTTTATCGAGAATTCTTTACTGTGATATCTAGGGAATCGCAAAGTTACAAAAAAGGCTGCATTTAACAAAATATACACTTCACTATAATCTTAACGGACATATCTTAAGAATTTAGTTACTTGTAACAATTAATCATTTTCAACCAAGGTTGTGACCTGTCATCAAAGTTTATCGAGATCTCTCGTCATGCTACCTTATTTTTCTTGGGTAGACAATTGTTCAGTTTACACTCCAACTAGGGTAAAGTCTGCAGTGAGCTGTGAAACATGTAGTAGAAAGGAAATTTTTTGTTGATTTCATTGATTTCATTTTTGTCAATAAGTATGTCAAATTTTATTTTTTACATTCCCGAACGATGGATTTTTGCATTATGGCTATTGATTATCTTAAAGATTTACGTAACCTAAAATTAACTTTAGTCTGAATTCAAAATCATGATCAATGTAAATAGACAACAAATTTATTATGACCAATCTTATCACCTTGGCGCACACCTACATAGAATAAAATACATTCTCAGGATTTTTCGCCAGCTTACGAAACAACCAATTGAAACTTAACTTGTTCACAAGGGTCCTTAGATGGGCCCTCCAGCATTGATATTTGACTGGTCTGCATTTAACCATAGATTACTGTGGCATAAAAGCTTACTTAAAAATTGTAACCTGTGGAAACTCATTCACTGTTTTATTTTGTCTGGTGATTATTTTAAGATATAAGCACAAACGAAGTTATCTGATTTTAACTTGAATCTAGACTCAATCATCATAAATATACAATAATATTTTAGGTTCTGCACCTTGGGGAATATTTACATCGAATTAAGTACATTCCACGGGTTTAATCGCCAGCATTTAAAACAACTTATTATACCCCACGCAACGAAGTTGCGGAGGGTATATAGTTTTTGACTGGTCCGTCAGTCCGTCCTTCCGTCCGTCAGTCCGTCCGTCATCAAGTGGGTACACCATTTGTCCGGATAACTCCTCCTACAGTTTTTAAGATAGGAAGTTTATTTTGCAGGTTGATTGTGCACATATCAAAGATGTGCATACTACTTGGATTTTGATTTTTGATTATTTTTCAGAAAACTACACGTTGTTGAACTTTGTCATTTTTATGCATTATATTGCATATAAGGTATACCATTTGTCCGGACAACTCCTCCTACAGTTTTTTAGCTAGGAAGTTTTTATTTTGCAGGTTGATTGTGCACATATCAAAGATGTGCTTATTACTTGGATTTTGATTTTTGATAATTTTTCAGAAAACTACACATTGTTTAACTTTGTCATTTTTATGCATTATATTGCATATAGGGTACAGCATTTGTCCGGATAACTCCTCCTTCAGTCTTTAAGCTAGGAAGTTTTTATTTCGCTGGTTGATTGTTCACATATCAAAGATGTGCATGCTGCTTGGATTTTGATTTTAGATAATTTTTCAGAAAACTACACATTGTATAAATTTGTCATTTTTATGATTTATATTGCATATAGGCTACATCATTTGTCCGGATAACTCCTCCTACAGTTTATTAGATTGGAACTTATTATTTTGCAGTTTGATTGTTCACATATCAAAGATGTGCATGCTACTTGGATTTTGATTTTTGATATTTTTTTTCAGAAAACTACACATTGTTTAACTTTGTCATTTTTATGCATTATATTGCATATAGGGTACATTATTTGTTCGGATAAATCCTCCTACAGTTTTTAAGATATTTTACAGGATGAATGTGGAACTGTAAGAGATGTGCAAACTACTTGGATTTCAATGTTTGATAATTTTTAGATAATGCAGGATTAAGGGATATGTGGGGGCGTAGGGTATGTGAGCATGCTCACTAAGGTTCTTTAATTGGAATAAAAATTTGGTCACAATGGTCTTTAGTTGGGCTTTTAACTTGAGCAATGATTTTTGACAGGTTTTCATTTCACCAAAGATTGCTGCGACGTACTTAACCTGACATTATCTTTAGTCTGAATTAAAACTGATTATCAGTAGTGAACTTAAATAGACCAAAATATATTTGCCTTGCCACACACCTACATCGAATTATATACAATCTATGGGATCTATAATCGGCTTTTCAAACAAACACACACACACACAAAAACAATAACAAAAACAAAAACAAAAACATATTTAAAACAAACTAGATGTTGTCGGAAACGACAGCTATCCCCGCACTCCCTGTTTGACACAGAAAACAGTTGTTATACACCCTTGGCATATTTTTTTCATTATTTTTTCCCCTGCCAGAGTCTCATGAATCATGAATATGCATGAACATTTCATGAACATGTTCATGAACAGATTTCATGAATAGTTCATAATTTATTCATGAACTGCAGTGTTCATGAACTATTCATGAAGAAAAAAGTTCATGATCTTTTTTGTTCATGAACTTTTCTCCTCATGAATTGTTCATGAACAATTAAAAGTCATGAACATTCATGTGGAATTGTTCATCAAATGTTCATGAACCATTCATGAAATATATTCATAAATAGTTCATAAAAAATCATGAACATATGATGAATCCTTCATGAACATTCATATTGATTTCCAGTTTATGAATACATAATGATTAGTCCTTGGAGGGCAGATTTTCCATAAGGTTTTGGATGGTCTTCATACTAATGTCTTGGCTAGTGGATCCTGTAATGCATTCCAACAACTTTGACAGGCTTTACTCTGACTTCTTAACTCCACATATTTAATATGTATTCACCTCATTATATATTGAAGAATCTATTATATCCAATAAAATGCTTTACTATGTTTAAATAAATTTTTTAAAAAGGGAGATAATTATAATGTAAAGTATATGGAAGAATACTTTTGCAAAATAAAATTGTTCTTTCATGAAAAACTAGATAAGTTACCAGTTCTGGGGTGATCAAATCTTCTGAATTGATTGATAAGGTTAGAAAAGATGTCAAATTCATCATTTATGTCATAAAATTTATTAATAGATTTTTGAATTCAGTTTTTTTTTGTTTGTCCATTGTCTGCAATTGTGTTAAGTTTATCTAAGATCCAGTTTATAAAATTCTTGAATTATTCAAAAAGCATAACTGACTGATGAACATTGTGTTTCAGTAAAACTTTATCAATTTTATGAAAAGTCTGTAATACTTATAATATTTATGATTCACTTAACTTCATCAAAACTCATGAAAATTCATCAAAATTTCATAAACATTCACAATATTATTTAATAAGTCTCAGATAATTGACATTTGGAATATTGAATATACAATGTATTCCATAAAGTACTGACCAGTGGTTAAAATAATATTATATAAGTACATATTTCTGAAATAATTCATGAATACCTAAAAATGTTTAAGAAATCAACGTATGATGCATAAGAACTTCATGAATTTTAATGATCAACCAATAATTCATCAAAACTTCATGAATATTCATAAAATGCTTTTATGAATAGTTCATGAATTTTAATGATTAACTCGTGATTCATCAAAATTTCATGAACATTCATAAAATACTTTTATGAATAACTTATGAATTTTATGAACAACCCATGATTCATCAAAACTTCATGAACATTCATAAAATACTTTTATGAATAATTCATGAATTAAATTCATGAACATTCATACATGAATTATAATGAACTTTCATGTATCATTCATGAATATTCATGAATCATTCATGATAGTTCATAAGGTCATGAATTTCGTCTCGCAGGGGCTAAATCTACCTATTGATAGTCATTATTGTTACTAAAAGAATTCTAGGATACATGGTTGCTAAGTAGAATTCCAAAAATAAGTGGTCTTTGAGACTTTCAGGAAATTTACCAAGATTGGAATCAATAATTTTGAAATCCAGTTGATGAAAATGTTTTTCCTATACTAAATAAACAATTTAAGTATGGTTGCTAGGTAGACTTCCCAAAAATAAGTGGTCTTTGAGACTTTCAGGAATTTTACCAAAATTGGAATCAGATATTTTTGAAATCCAATTGATGAAAATGTTCGTCCTAAACTACACAAACATTTTAAGTATGGTTGCTAGGTAGAATTCCAAAAAATAAGTGGTCTTTGAGACTTTCAGGAAATTTACCATAATTGGAGTCAAATATTTTTGAAATCCAATTGATGAAAATGTTCTTTCTAAACTACACAAACATTTTAAATACGGTTGCTAGGTAGAATTCCGAAAAAAATAAGTGGTCTTTGAGACTTTCAGGAAATTTACCAAAATTGGAACCGCGCTTTCAGAATCCTAAAGTATCAGAATTTTGTTTTTTACCAAACACTTGTCAGAATATAAGATAATATGCCAAAATTAAAAAAAAAATATGTGTCTTTGACATTTTCAGGAAATTTACCAAAGTTGGAACCGGAACCAAAATTCCAAAAGCTTATTGCAAATCTATAGACTATATGCAACAATTCTGCATAAAGATTTGATCCCTAAATCCAAAAATGTGGGAGGAGTTTGCGTCACATGCCACATGTGTCTAATCCACATCTTTGGGTCTTTGTTAAAATTGACATCATGGGGCCTCTTGTTTGCACAAAGACCAATATCAAAAATCCGAAAGCTTATTGCGCATCTACAGACTATATGCAACAATTCTATAACAAAATTAAATCCCTAAATCCATAAATGTAGAAGGAGTTTGTGTCACATGCCACATGTGTAAAAATTGACATCATGGGGCCTCTTGTTTGCACCAAGACCAATATCGAAAATCCGAAAGCTTATTGCGCATCTGCAGACCATATGCAACAATTCTACAACAAAATTAAATCCCTAAATCCAAAAATGTAGGAGGAGTTTGAGTCACAAGAAAAGTGTGACGGACGGACAGACGGACGGACGGACGGACGGAGGGTATAACATTATCCCCGAACTTTCTTCGAAAGTGCGGGGATAAAAATAGAAGTAACCTTGTTCACAATGGACCTTAGATTAGCCTTTCAACAAAGATATTTGACAGGTCCACATTTCACCAGAGACAACTGTGAAACGGGGGCTAAGTTTAAAATTGTAACCTATCAAATCTTATTCTCTGTTTTATTTTGTCTGGTGATGATTTTAAGATATGAGCACAAACGAAGTACATGTAATCTGATTTTAACTTAAGTATAGATTCCATCATCAAAAATAAAAACATATATATATATATTAAAATACAGTAGGTTCTATTATATCACCTTGAGGAACACCTACATATAATTAAATACATTCTAAGGGTTTTATCGCCCACCTTTGAAATAATCAATTCGGCTCTTAACTTGAACAAAGGTTTGTATGAAGTTCAATTACTTTCATAGTAAGTCACCCCAAAACCAAGCGAAGAAGAAGAAGAAAATTCTTAGTCTGATTTTAAAATCACGATCAGTAGCTAGCTCCTTAAATAGACACAAATATATTTTGCATTGACACACTTACATCGAATTAAAGACATGCTAAGAATTTCACTGTAGACTTTCCAAGCAACTAGTTGGAAGCAAATTGGGTCACAATAGGTATTTAATGTACCCTTCATCAAAGGTAGTTGGCATGAACGCATTTCATCAATTGCTTTAATTTCGGAGATTAGTTTAACATTGTAGCATATGAAAATATTGTTTTAGTCTTTTGTTTTGTCTGATGGCTGATGATTATTCAAAAGATATAGACACAGACTAAGTAACCTAATATTATCTTTACAAAGAATTCAAAATTATGATCGACAATCGTCATATATAAGGATTGACTATATCACCTTGAAACACACCTACTATGATATAATCTATCCTTAGATATTTTGTCAGTTGATGATAGTTGGTGATTAAATACATTGGGCAAAACCATGCTCAGCATATTTAAGCATCGCATATCACCTTGACGCACACCTACAAATAATTAAATTAATTTTACACCTTTCTTTCAAACAACCAATTCGACAAATCTACGTCACAATAGTCCTTATACTAATCCTTCAACAAAGCAATCTAACAGGTCCATATTTCATCAATGACTGCTGTCAATTCTAGCATTGTCTAACATAGTAACCTCATGGGAAACTTATTCGTAAGAATTTTTATCTGGTGGCTGGTGCTTATTTCAAAGATGTAATCATAGACTTTTTAAAATTATTATCAGCAAGTATCATAAATAAACAAAAACATATTGGGATTGATACTATCACCTTGACGAACACCTTAATCAAATTATTATAATAAATACATTTTAAGCTGTTCATTACCGGCCTTTTAAACA
Organism: Modiolus philippinarum; assembly: GCA_002080025.1. Classification (NCBI taxonomy): domain Eukaryota; kingdom Metazoa; phylum Mollusca; class Bivalvia; order Mytilida; family Modiolidae; genus Modiolus; species Modiolus philippinarum. Next base: position 3,185 of record MJUU01016752.1, on the reverse strand, counting down.
ACCAATTTATACATAAAAATGTAGTTAAATATGCAATCTTAGTAACTGATGAAGCAGAAGTTAGTTTCGGTCCAAAATGTTATCTGATAAGTGAATTGATATTATATAGTGCTAGCCATATTGTGTTTCATAAAGTGCCTATGAAGCTTCATAATTTTGTATGACCTTGCAACAAAAATTCGGGGGCAAATTGAATTACCCTTGCTTATCCGTCCGTCCTTCCATAAAGGGTACATGGTTTTTTCGCACAACTCCGACTTCAGTTTTATGCTAAGAAGCTTTTATGCCACATTTAGAACAGTTCCCTTAAATAAAGGAAGCAAAGTCACAGGGAACTAGTCAAGCAGTTGATATAGACATGTTTCTGATTTGATTTCTTTTGTATTAAATTGAACATATGTTACCATAGAATAATTTGGGAATATTACTCCAATAAGTTATAATTTTTAACAGTGGATTTAAAAAAAAATTTTAATGAATAAGTGTAATCTTTGAGTTGATTCGTTAATATTTGTATTATGATAGAGCTCCCCGTATTTTAATAAAAGATATAGTTCGGTTACAGTTTTTTTTTCTCCTCTATGGCTACAATGTAATAACCATTATTAACCAAATATTAGTGTATGGTGAATAAAAGGATATGGAGTAAATACACATGAGACAAAGTCTCTACAAATACATGGTAAAAAACAAGCAAAGGAACAACGCTTTTATTGTTGTTCTTCATCTTGAAGTCACCATGAGGCCTTCATCAATAAGCTTTGCTCATACCACATAGTAAGTTCAAGACGGCCCCTCGCACCGGTTTAAGCGAAATTCTTTGCTAATTGTCGAGCAATGCTACATCCATGTCTTTCTTGGTCATGGGTGCGGGATTGTCAACAAACATCAATTAAACTGGCAAAGTGCTCTTACAATTACTGTCATCCTTTGCCCGACAAAAGCACTAGTGTCTTAAGCTAGTGGATAACTACAACATATAGACAAACACAGGGCACTCATCAAGTCGAATGCAAGAAAACTTGGCGTTATAAAATAGTGAGATGTGGGCACTTAAAACAGGTGGTCTGGATTACATTTCGAAAATTACAAAAATAATTGCCAAAATTTGAAAGTATCAATAGTATATCCATATAAGAAATTCTCTCACGCACATGTACACCATAACTGAAAAATATAGAGAGCATACTTCTCTCGCATTGGGAATCGTTTTACGGACTCCACACTGCAGGAGAGACAAACTCCAGTCGTAAATGGTGAATAAAACGATATGGAGTAAATGCATATGAGACAAAGTCTACAAATACATGGTAAAAAACAAGCAAAGGAACAACGCTTTTATTGTTGTTCTTCATCTTGAAGTCACATGAGGCCTTCAACAAGGAGCTTTGCTCATACCTCATAGTAAGTTCAAGACGGCCCCTAGCACCGGTTTAAGCGAAATTCTTTGCTAATCGTCGAGCAACGCTACATCCATGTCTTTCTTGGTCATGGGTGCGGGATTGTCAACAAACATCAATTAAACTGGCAAAGTGCTCTTACAATCACTGTCATCCTTTGCCCAACAAAAGCACTAGTGTCTTAAGCTAGTGGACAACTACAACATATAGACAAACACAGGGCACATATCTTATTTTCCTCTATTAGATTTAATATGTTTTAATGTTTTCAAAATATTTATCAATTATGGACTTTTTACGAAGTCAATATGTTATATATGGACCTGTTAGGTTTATATTGACCGAGGACGAAGTCCGAGGTCAATATATTCCTAACAGGTCCATATTTAACATATTGACAGAGTAAAAAGTCCATCATTGTTATATTACATATGTAGTTTTTATGGTATCTCATTACATTTTTGAGGGGACAGATTTTGTGAACACACTGGAAGTTAACTCGAAATAGAAGCTTTGCTATGTTTGAAGGCGGAAATGGATCTCCACAACAAACAGGGTGGGATGGCTTCATGAAAGTTTATAGAATAAATATATACCGACACATCTCTTATTTACAAGTAAAAAAACAACAAGCAATGTCAAGTGTGCCATGAATACCGTTTTATATAGATTTTTACTGATTTCAGTGGTTATTCTGCAAAGCATGTCTTTATATCACGATCACCCCTTAATCTTTATTATAAGAAACGCGTCTTGCATTTTTTAATATTTTTTTAAGAGCTTCCTATGTGAAAAACAAAGAATTTAAATGCCCAACCGGATCTAACTTAGTACTGTAGCGTCAGTATATGTATTTAATAGAAACATAATGTCAATAAACTAAAAATAGAAACATAGGGTCAATATATAACGTCGGTATAATTAAAAATAGAAACATAGCGTCAATATACCTATAAATAGAAACAAAGCTGAAAATACACTAAATATTCTTAAAATCATGTGATTGGTTTAGCCAATGAAATCAATGGGAACCTCCACCATATGTAATATTGAGAAATATATACTGACCTATAAAATTAGAGTCACATAAAACAATATGTCTTTGATACAACGTTTGCACACTTATGTTTCTATTTTTATTTTCATTAAGGAAGAACGGGAGTCTTCTGCCATTTTGAATTCATTTTTATACGACTGCAAAAATTTTGCGGTCGTATTATGGTATGGCGCTGGCGTCGGCGTCGGCGTCTGTGGACAGCATAACTTTAGTTCTAGTGAACGGATTGTTATCAAATTTTAGTATGATGTTTGTTGGCACAAGCTTAAGCCGGGGTTTTAATTTCGCGTTCCTTGCCCAACCCATTTTTGAAAAAGAGGCAAAAAAGGGGCCAAAAAGGGGTAAAATTAGGTATTTTCGTGTCTGTGGACAGCATAACTTTGGTTCTAGTGGATGGATTGTTTTCAAATCTTGGTATGATGTTTCTTGGAACATTCTTGAGAAACATTTTTTTCCTTTAGGTTTTTGCCCCACCCATTTCAGAATTAGGGGCCAAAAAAGGGTTAAATGAGGTGTATACATATTTGACTGTAGAAACTTTATTATTTATTGGATTTTGATGGGGTTTGTTTCAGTGTGCTCCTGAGGAAATTTCCAATCTGGAATATTCCAACGGATTTCACGTAGCATGTACCACTCACGAGATAAATGGGCCCAACAGGGGCAAATCTCAAAAAAAATAATTTTTTGTCTCGCCCGCGACGAAAGTCGCGAAAGCGAGACATAGG
>MJUU01016750.1:47083-71089 GCA_002080025.1 Modiolus philippinarum | reverse complement strand
TTTTTTTTTTTTTTTACAAAGTCCAATGTGGTTCAATGTAATCAAATGAGTCTCGTTACCTTTTGCATATATTTATTACTTAACCAGCATGTATTCCTAGTTAACTTTACAGACACTCGTAGCGATGAATGAAAGATTTGATTGATTAGTTAGAGTTTAACGTTCAATGAGCAATATTTCATCAATGTCAGGAAGACAACAAATTCATCAATTAAAAAATGTAAGTAAAGAAGAAAGAAATAAAGGTGGAAGGGACAAGCGGGGCAACGAGTTCTGATTGCCACTTGAAAACTGGAGAAATGTGTAGGGGCAGAAAATTTAGCCTTCTATACGACACCCTGCTGTGTCTGCTCTTGTTACAGAAATATATAGAGAGATGCTTTATACTTCATGGAGATAAATGAAAAAGTGATGAATTTTGCAACACATTATACGTTTCTCCACACAGTTTATGAATGAAAGAAGCCGAACATTCTTTGCTTGATAAACAATGCAATGTTTAAACGTCCTATAGATCGAATTATGTAATATAAAATAAGACTGAAAAAGGCCATTTTGTAAATATGCCATTCTTTCATATGACAAGCCTCGAGATATAACACTTTAATTTTGACCTTACCCCTTCACAGGGTCTTGATTCCTAAAAGAATTTCGAGCCAAATTTCTAATTTCAAAAATATGCTTCTGATTAAATAAAGAAAAAATAAAACAAATATGTTGACACCGATTTGTGGGACTGGTCACGAAATTTACAGTTAAAAAGAAACATCGACAACTGGCGCCGTTTATGGAGTTAATGCAAATAAGTTTCCAATTGAATCTGGCGCAACAACAGAAAGTCATACATAAATAAAGAATACCCATGGCAATATGAGGATCACACGCTGAGAGACAACATAAACGACGATACAAAAAACAAAAACAAAAAACAAAAACATAAAAAAACAAAAGAATATACACGTGTAATACAAACGCATCTAATAGTGTGAACCCTACAATACTAGGTTCTCCTTAAGGGTGACCTTGGTCTGCTCCGCATGTGGATTGCAAAGTCAGTTTCTTTGGATAATTGTGATGCGTTCAGATTTCATTGCCCAGTGACATTCATTAATGGATTTGGGTGAATTTCAGCAAAAGTTAAATTTATTTTAGTTACATGAGATAAAATATCATATGAAACCAATGCACTACGTTCAGAAGACTTAAGTATACACCAAGAAAAAATCCCATAGTTTTGAGAAGAATGTGATTAACAATTTTATGGATTAAAATTTGTTAAATGACGTATTATAGTGGTTTTTGGCTTTCACGCATAGAAATAATGGAATTTTCACGAATCACCCTCCCGAAAAAGACCTTTTCACGGACAACTCCTCTTGGTAATTACAAAAGTAACCATATACATGGGAAGACAAATACGCAAAATTTAGGCTGTGTTCTCAATCATTTGACATTAACATATCTTCAAGAGCTTTGTAGCTTGATGGGACAATTTTTTAAATTAATTGTTGTTGTGTATTTTTTCATAGATGCCAAAGACAGTTTGTGTGATTGGAGCTGGTGTTGCAGGATTAGCTGCAGTAAAGCAAAGCTTAGAAGAAGGGTTCAGTGTTGTTTGTTATGAAAAGGATACGGACCTTGGAGGTCTTTGGAATTACCACAGTACACCTAAACTGGGCGACCCGAGCTTGTATAACTCATGCAGTATAAACACCAGTAAAGAACTTAGTTGTTACAGTGACTTTCCGATTCCAAAAGAATTTCCTAATTTTATGGACCATAAACACTTTAAAAAGTACTTAAATCTATATGCTGATGCCTTTGATCTGAAGAATTGCATAAATTTTGGAAATAATGTGGACAAAGTGGAAAAATTTGAAGATAACAGATGGAAAATCAAAACTACAAACATAAAATCGGGCAAAAGCAAAACGGAGGTTTTTGACTTTGTTATGGTTTGCAATGGTCATTTGCATGAACCAAATATGCCTAGTTTTCCTGGCTTAGTCAGATTCAAAGGCAAAGTCATCCATACACGCGACTTCAAAACATTCCATGGATACGAAGATAAAAGAATACTAGTGATTGGAATTGGAAACTCTGGAGCAGACGTGACATGTGAATTGAGCAGACACGCTGCACATGTAAGTAAAGGCATACAATTTTTCGAACTTGCTGTTTTTTTCCTTTTTGACAATGGAAAGATATGAATAAAAGACGGGCCGATGCAATGGATTCTTTTTATGGGATCTAGAAAGGGGTACAATTACATAACAAAACAAAGTGAAATAGAAAAAAGGCAACAGCAAAGCAAATTTCTACAATGCCATGTATCACAAACTGTCAATAATGTACAAATACCATGTAAGATACCGGTATATAACTATACAGTAAATATGTAACCCTCTATTGGTTGGCACAATATAAATGGTTGTCGTACAGTCATCAACCATCAATAACGCAGGCAATAACGCGTCAATGGGATTAATTTTGTGCTTCATGCGAACCAGACAATGAAACATATATGACCATATATAGTTTTTGTTCATATGTAATAAAATTCCAAAAAGTAAAAGCTGTGTTTCAATGAATTAATTTATTTACATCTGCAAACGAATACCGAAACAAAAAGGGAAGAGAAAGTGGAAAATAAAAAAAAACACCGGCGGCAATTCAAATTTAACATAAACAAAACAAACTTAAAAGACAAAGGAATAAATATAGGAATGCAACAATAATACAGCCCTAGCCGTGTGAACCTCACAAAAAACTGGAGGTATCACCAGGGTTAATAGGTGCTCCGGTAAGCATAATCTGCTTCACGCGTGGCATCCGTCACGGCGCCAATGAAAAATCAGGTTTTGTGATAGACTGTGTTTGTCCGCAAAAATCGGTAAAACAGCTCTGAGACTGCTAAAATATCTATTCTCATCTGTAAAATAGAAACATTGTATCGATCTGTCAAATCATATAAATTGGCATAACAACACGGGGAATGCTTTCTCATTGATGTAACACAGTTCATTTGATCTTCACTTATAGAAATAGCAAACTGCAGGAACTAAATTAACAAAGTCACAATAACGTCGATTTTTTTTATAATATTTGACTTGTTAATTGTTTGTTGTTTGATTTAATGTCATTGGATTATAGACGTCTAACTAATGCCCTGTTTTTTTTTCCCACTGATACTAAATTCAAGCCTTGTTTTCATTTTACAGGTGTATGTAAGTACCAGAAGAGGGTCATACATTATACAGAGGGCTGGTGAATATGGCGTCCCGTTTGATCACGTGGCTGTCAATAGATTCGTCCAGAGTTTGCCATGGGAAATAATGAGACCAATCCACTATCACAAGATCAACTTCCGATACAAACACTCGAATTATGGATTAGCACCAAACTTCAGATTTGATGGAGGTGTTGCCACTGTAAGTGACGATTTGCCGAACAGGATTCTGTATGGTGCTGTTAGTATAAAATCACACGTGGAGAAATTCACGGATCACGGCGCCATATTTGATGATGGTTCTGAAGTGGATAATATTGACGTCGTTGTTCTGGCTACAGGATACAACTATAGCTTCCCGTTTCTCGATAATTCTATCATTGAGGTCGACAGCCATTTTGCTTATCTTTATGATCTGGTGTTTCCAGTAGATCTAGAGCCAAGTACTCTAGCGGTAATTGGTTTGGTCCAACCATTTGGAAGTCTTCCTCCTGTACTGGAAATGCAAGCTCGTTGGGCATCAATGGTTTTCTCTGGAAAATGTTCCCTTCCAAAACCAAGTGAACGCAGGCGTGTTGTAGAAGAAAGGCGTCAGTTTTTGAAAACAAAGTATGTGGATTCTCCGCGATACAGTCTTCAAGTATACTTCATTGATTATCTGGATAAAATTGCATCAAAAATAGGATGTAAACCAAATCTCATCAAGTTTTTCTTCACAGAACCTAAACTATGGTACAGAATATGCTTTGGACCAGCAACACCTCCTCAATGGAGACTGTGTGGTCCGGCTTCGTGGAGTGGGGCCAGAAAAGCAATTGAAAATGTTGAATACAACACATATTATCCTATGAAGACAAGGAAATCAGGAGACGGAGAGAGGGATGGACTATATGATGGATGGATCAAGTGGGCTGGAAGATTGCTTATTGTGATCATTTTGATAGCATTAATTACTTACATTTTCTCAAATGGGAACCGCCCGTACTCAGTTAAATTTTAAACTGATTCATTAAAAACTTACAGTATTTTTTTTTAAAGTTTGTTTTTCATGAAACGGCCATTTGTGTTATTTCAAAACAGTCTAAGCAAAATATCAAGACCACCCTTGTTGCTGAGTCAGTAAATGGCTAAATTATGGCAAACAGTATTTATTCACAACACATACAAATTACATCAATAAGTCTTTTTTATCATTATCTGACGCATATTTCCTAGCACAAATTATACAGACTTTCTCATTAGACATAGTTATCTTCGTGACCGCTAATCAATCAACGCAAACACTTATATATACGTCATTGATCAAGGTCTCAAAGAATTCCGTCTCATACGATTATTTTAAAGAAGGTCTTCAATAGATATAAGTCCCTTGTGGAAAAAAATGAAGTTTTGATCCAACTTTTTATTCAACATTCTTTTTGTACTTAAAACTGGGATAATAATTTCTTTTTACTGTCTATCTTTCAACAGCAATTGCTGTTGAATTGTCACTAAACACTACTGCAATGGAACAGGAGGCTTTGGCACGTCATACAACCGGTTTAAAATGCCTGTACCAAGCCAGGGACCATTGCGGCTGGCAGTTTTTTTGGGGTACTTTTATTTTCTGTGTTGTCTTGTATAGCACACTATTATTTTAAGTTTTGTCTTTGTCGGTGATGCTTGTGATAAAGATTTGCCGTTGTGATATCTTTGTATAATAAGATAAATATGTTTTTTCAACCTTTCACCCTGGTCTTGTTTGGGGTTGTTGCTGTTGGTTTGTTGCTGGACATTACTGCAGTGGAAGGGGAGGTTTGGAGCACCATAAAACCGGTTTAACCCACCACTTGTTTTGAAATGCCTGTACCAAGTCAGGACTATAGACGCAACATTTTTTTTTCGACGGTTTTCCACCTTCTTTGTATATTTGCTTCTTGGACTTTGGCCCTTGACAATTCTGTTCGGTAATTTTGTTATTACCCCCATCTACATAATTCAAGAAATGCTTTTTCATGGAATCTTTTCATAACTGAAAAACTATTACATCAGGGTTTTCTTCGTTATCTCAAACTAGTTAAAACCTTTACTAAATTTTATCATCGATATAAAGACTTAGTTCATAAATACAATGCAACCTGTAAACATCTAATCAAGGCTGGTATTTCACATCCCTTATTTTATGGTAATGTTTTACATAAGAGTAAAAAATACTTAAACTCGCCTAACAAACTTATAAAACCTTTAAATCGTCTAATTCATAAGGGTTATAATTACGGTATTGTCGTCAAATCATTACGTATGACCTTCTTTGGTATTAACATTGATTTTTTGATAGGGTCTTTGCAATTTAACAAAACACATTCTATATTTCTAAAATGGAATAAAAAAGATAACAGGAAACACCTACAATGGCCGAAAAACATAGCCACATGCCAGAAAGTAAATAGGAACTGCACAAGAAAAAAAACCACAATAAAAATACAAAAGACAAACATAAACAACGATAGGAACTCGGGACAGCCGGACTTGGTACCGGCACTAGCAAAAGCCAGCGGTAGGGTTAAACCGGTTTATGGGTACCCAAACCTCCCCTTTCTCTGTCCCGTTTCCCTATCGTAGAATAAACATACGAATAAAACCCATACAGGTAGACTACTAACTCCATGACCACAATCTAGAAATGGGGGGACAAAACGTAATTTTGAAAGATGGGTCAAAATTTCTAAAATCTGTTTTGCATGGACACGGGTTATGTATTCCGGTATATACATGAAATCATTATTCTAAACTCCTCGCAGGAAGGGATCTTGGTGGAAGCTGTATACTGAGGGTACATAACTTACTTTGTCAGTTGGTGATGGGTCTGGAGCTGTCATGTCAGTTAACTGTTAGTAGTCTCTTGTGATTTCATGTTTTTGTCCGTATATTTAGTTCTTTCAGTTTCATTTTTCACAATTGACTCAGTCCTGTTGCCAACTGAATTTTACTGTTGTTACGATTGTTTTTTGATTTATCACATTGGCTGTAGGGGAAGGTTTGGGCCCAATAAAACTAGTTTAACCCCACCGCAGCAGGTTTGCGCCTGTCCTAGGTCAGGAATTTATTAAGCCTTTGTGTGTCTTGTCCTTTTTCTAGTTAGTTTACTTTATGTCTATAGGAGTCTAGGATGATGTTGATTGATTGTTCTTTGTTCAGGGGCCGACTCCGACCTGCCGTTGGGTGTGGGGTTTTCTCACCGTTCATTGAAGATCTTATGATGGCTTTGAGTTGCTATTACTCCCCTTTGAGTCGTTGTCTCTTTGACACATTCCCTGTTTCCTTTCTTTTTTCTATTAAATGTGGGAAGTTCTGTAATTCTTATGCCGATCCCCGCGAGAATTGAATTTTAACTTTTCACGTTTTGAGTTCATTCATTGGATGTGGAAAGGCTTGAACTTAGCTCCAAACTAGTTTCTATTATAAAAATAAACCTATCACATCTAAATCAATAAATTTCCAAATGAATACCGAAGCAAGAATGAATATTTACACAAAACAAGCATTTACTAAAATGTCAAATTGGTTACTTTTCCATATTCTCTATTCTTCATTTACTTATTTATTATTCCCTATTATTCAGGCTTTCAGGCTGCATGACCAAATAAACAAAGATTTCAGAATTTTTTGGATATCAAGTATCTGCTTCGGCCTAATAACTGTAGTAAACTGCATAGGGTCTTTGGAAATTTGTTCTTTTTGTACATAACTATTCTAATTTGTACGACTGTTTTATTTCCCAAATTATTATACTTTTAACAGTTCACCCCTCAATATAGATGGAATATTGCTTAAATTGTTCTTTACAACTAATTAATCAATTAATCAATCCGCAATCATAGGTAAATTTGGTTTGGAAAAAGTAAATAGACAACAGGGAATGGAGAGTCAGTAAATGGCGAATAGGGAATAGATAACGACTATAAGTAAATGGCGAATCGGAAATCAGCAAGCAATTTTACAACTTTCGTTTATTATTTACCTAAATCAGTCGTAAAAGCTAAATGTTTTGTGAAATTGCGAACGATGTCAATTTAAGAAAGAGTTGTCTTGTGACAGTTCAGTTTAAGGTCCCCACAAAAGGAACGAAATTCAAAAATGTCATATCGTTAGCAATCAAATGCATATTGTAAGTCAGAGATTCCATTTCTAAGGTTTAAACATTTATCATTTAATCTATTCGAATGTGGAAATATAAAAACAATCCGCCCGAAAATTAGAACATAACGAAAATAGGGCAAACGTCGATGAAAGATTTACTGCAAAAAAGCAGGAAAATGAGCAATTCATGAACAGAAATATTTCAAGACGCTGGGCTCTTTTATAGTTCTAAACATTACGTTTATATGTTAGGCCTTGATTTAAAGAGCATATGATAATGAATATCATGATGGTTCCGATAGTTGTTTTATGAATATTGACAATTGTGATTCCCATTAACTATATTTCAGGAATGTGTTGGTCATTGGCTTGTCCTTGTCACCTTATAAAATTTTAGTTTCTTGATATTCGGGTTATTGGATGTGGTTTGTTTCCATTGATTTATTCACTTTTTATTTTTTGTGCCATTTAGAGCTTGCTTTATGGTGTGAGGTTCCGTACAGTGACCTCTAGAAGCTTTTTGGGGTCGTTTCAACTTGGAGATGGGATGTTGTCTCCTTGACCTTTACCCCATTTCTTTCTGTTTCATATTTAAAAATCGAATGCCAAAACCAAATAACACTGACAAAACTTAGATATTGATATACCAGGTGTAGTCCAAAAGGTTTATTCTGTTGAAATATTGGGATGAACACTTCCTGGTAGAGAAAAATTAAATAAAAAAATAAAGCTAGAAAGACATGAACAAATAGAAATATGAAATAAATGTTTGTACATAGGACAAAATCCCTACAAATATATACCAAGATTCAGCAAATGGAACAACTATTTTATTGTTCTTCATCCTGAAATCTCCATCAGGCCTTCAGCAATGAGCAAACACTTAGTTCAAGAGAGCCCCTATCAGCGGGTACAGGAAAGCCATAACCACTGAACATGAACATTAGTTTAGTCTGATTCATTAACACTGGGTTTCCTGAATTAATCTTTTGTTTCCTATTGTAAATGGTACAAGTTGTTGGGGAAAGTAAGTGGGAATCACACAATTAGTCGAAAAAATAGTTCAAAGCCAACAACAATATCGTAAACACAATAAACAACGATATCATCACATGAATTTTACACAGAAAAGAAAAATGAATACTCATATACAAATGAACAAAACAGAGCCAATTAAACCATTGGTAAAAGATGTGTATAGTGTGCATCTCCTGTTTCTTATAAGAATCGGTCTTGTTGAACGTTTCAATTACTGTAATTAAGTCAAATCCAGTAGAAAAGGAGAACAAACGAACAAACTTAAGTTGTTATAAGAAAAACCTAGGTTTGGTGGGAGGAAAACAGGAGTTCCCCGAAAAAAAAAGAAGCTTTGTTATATATAATAAAACCCTATTTGCTGGAGGAAACGGATTTGGCTTCAAAATCTCGCTGCACACTGAGCTTTACATGTATTTATTCATATGCCCAAAAGATCCAATTCCCTTCAGGAAATGAGGGTAATAACAAAATTACTGAACAGAATTGTCAAGGGTCGAATTCCAAAGGGCAGCAAAACAAAGAAGATGCAAAACTACTGGAAAATTTGTCAATCGCAATGGTCCTGACTTGGAACAGGCATTTCAAAAGAAAGGATGGGTTAAACCTGTTTTATGGCGCACAAAACATCCCCTTTCATTGCGGTGGTGTCCGGTAGCAACTCAACAGTAATTGCTATTGAAAGATAGATCGTAGACAATAACAAGAAATGTTCATCCCAGTACTAAGTACATAGAAATGTTCATCTATAGAAATGTTCATCCCAGTACTAAGTACATAGAAATGTTCATCCCAGCACTAAGTACATAGAAATGTTCATCTATAGAAATGTTCATCCCAGTACTAAGTACACAGAAATGTTCATCCAAGTATTAAGTACACAGAAATGTTCATCCCAGTACTAAGTACATAGAAATGTTCATCCCAGTACTAAGTATATAGAAATTTCATCCCAGTACTAAGTATATAGAAATGTTCATCCCAGTACTAAGTATATAGAAATGTTCATCCCAGTACCAAGTACACAGAAATGTTCATCTCAGTATTAAGTACATAGAAATGTTCATCCCAGTACTAAGTACACAGAAATGTTCATCCCAGTACTAAGTACATAGAAATGTTCACCCCAGTACTAAGTATATAGAAATGTTCATCCCAGTACTAAGTATATAGAAATGGTCATCCCAGTACTAAGTATATAGAAATGTTCATCCCAGTACTAAGTATATAGAAATGTTCCTCCCAGTACTAAGTACACGGAAATGTTCATCTCAGTACTAAATACATAGAAATGTTCATCCCAGTACTAAGTACACAGAAATGTTCATCCCAGTACTAAGTACATAGAAATGTTCATCTCAGTACTAAGTATATAGAAATGTTCATCCTAGTACTAAGTACATAGAAATGAATCTTGAATCGCAGTTCGGACCGAAGCTTCATTTCTTTCCACGAGTGACTGGTATCTATTAAGAACTTTTTAATGACGATTAATAAGGCGGTCACTGAGTTAACTATGCCAAATGAGAAAGTCTGCATGATTTTTGCTAGCTCTCGCGTAACGAATCATCTGTGAAACATACACTCTGTGAGCAGGAGAAGTTGGAATATTACTGTCCATGTTGGGGTCATTGATAATTTTGAAATTAAAGTCGTCACTTTCGTAAATATTAGCACTGAGATGATCATTTTCGTCAATTCGAGATGTAAATCTCAAAAAGATGTAGAACTAGTGGTTTCTGTTGTTTCCTTTATCTCTAATTCTGAAGGATATATTGATGGGGTTTATTTAGCAAAAGATTTATTATTAATGGAAAGAATATCATCAATGTATCTATAAGTGAGATTGAAGGATTACGAGTTCCTGAAGAAATTAGAAACTTGAGTTTATGTTCGAAAACCCAGGTTCGATTCTTGCCAGTAAACCATCAGTTTCCTGCGGAAATTCCACTTTACTTTTAAAACACTTCCAATATTTCTGATTAAAATCTGTGTTTCCATAACGAGAGACCGTATCGTATTTTTGTATTGAATCATTTTCTACTATAGTACCTTGCTGAACACTTGACTTTATTTGTCCTATTTCAGTAATTAACACCACTGTTGTGTTTATAGTCTTGAAAGCCTGTTGGAATAGGGATTTTTCATTTATTTGTTATGTCGCCCAGAAGTAGTCGGGACGACACATTGTTTGGGCCGTTTCATTGTTGCTGCTATTTTCCAACAATATTGAAGAGCGCCTGTCCATCATTTATTGCAAAAAACAAAACAAAAAACATAAAAAAANAAAAAAAAAAAAAAAAAAAAAAAAAAAAAAAAAAAAAAAAAAAAAAAAACAAACAAACAAAAACAAACAAAAAAAAAAGAAAAATAATAAAACAGAGTATCAAGTTTTCAAGTTTACATGCACATTTTATTTGAATACAAGAATACTGACACAACTCGGCTTTTAATGTACTACATATAGTCCAAAAGGTCTATTCTGTTAAAACATTGGTTAAACACAACCTGGTAGCAAGGACTTCAATAGGGGAAAAAATGAAATTGGAAAGATATGAACAAATAAAAAGATATGGAATACGTGTACATGGGCCAAAAGCCCTACAACCTTTATCGACGCTTAATCTAGCTATTGCAGTTGTTTAGACAAGTTAAAAATCAAATTAATCAAAATGACATTAACACCCGGTCTCCAGTATCTAAACGTAACTGGGGATAATTGCTAAGTATTGCTGGAGGAAATGAGATTAACATCAACATCTCAATGATTTTGAGATTTACGTGTATTTGTATGATCTTATGTGCCGAAACCTCCCTTTTGAGACACAGGGACCGGTAACATACGATATTGATAGACTGGGCCCCATACTATACATATGTATCAATCAATATCGTATGTTACCAGCCCCTGTGTTTTGCGACAGGAAACTTGGGTGAAGTTCGAAAGCCCTATCAATTTGGAAAGTTTTAAATCGATAATACTGTGGAAAACAAGTATTTCCCTAACCATTGGCCTTTTTATTTATGTAAGTTTTATCATTTCTTGGCCTTTCTAAATAACTGGACAATGTATATCATCACTCTGTGATAAAGACACAAAACGTAAGTTATTACAAATTTCACATTTTTAATGCTTTAAGTTGTGTGTTTGTAATTCGTTGATGGGTTGATGGTTGTTGTTTTATATGTCTGCCATATAAATATTCAACATTTTTTATGAAGAAGGGGTAACGTTCAGCCAGTTTTTGATGAACACGTTGAGACCTGAGCGCGAAATTAATCTTTCAACTTTGTATTACGGTAACTTTATCTCAATTTATTTGAACAATAAAATGTAAATCCCATTTGAAGCTAAAAATTAGTCAAAGAAAACATTTCCTTAACTGAGTTTTAGCCCTTTTGATTTTTTGGTCTCTTTCAGCTTTACACGTACTTCGGTTTATGGACTTCCAAATTTTTTGAATTTATCTGTACTGAAGAGACATAAGTTGTCGAAATGCGCATATGCAGAATCCAAATTATCAGTAACTTCGGTATTTTGTTCTTTCTTAGTTTTCTTTATCGATCTGTTGATGCCAGCAGAGTTTTCTTGGTTGATGGCCAAATAAAAGCAGCTATGCTGATCAAATAAAAAAGAAAGCTCAAATTTTTATCAGGCTAACGATAATTTTGCTTTTTCGGCACTATACCCGTTTTCAGTACTATTCAACACGGGTTCAAAGACTAAGAAGAATATGGTCATAGCAGTTTTCTTGTTAATAAACATCTTTATTTTCACATTCGTGGATTTAGTGGATTGTATAAGGTGCTTGTGCTTCCTTAAAACCGGAAAATATAATTTTTCTATGGAAAGATCTAGTTTTTTACTAATATTTGTCTAAAAAATGCACTCCGATTATCTCGGCGACTTTTTTTCAAGAACACTGTTCCCCGTTTTTATCATAAGCCTAACCAAATGCTTGTATTTTGTAAACAAAAGTTGTTTCATCTCAAACCTGTTTTATCATTGTTAAATCCCACCAGAGTCCTCCAGTTTGATGGGTCTTAATTTCATCAAAATCAATTAAGTTTTGTTCAAAAATCGTCCAAAACTTTCAACAATTTCTTTTCCAAAGAAAACCTTGATAGTAAATATCAATCAGAAATAATCAGAATTGTGATAAAATAATAAAAAAAAAACAATACGAACTCGTTGTTCTATACAGAATAATCATATATTTTTTTCTTTCCTTTTTTTTAATCTTTTTCGCTGGTGCACATGCAAGTCGGTTTTTTGTTTTGTTTTTTGCCAGAGTATAAAACAGGCATAATTATTTTATTAATATTTTATTATTCTTTTTTTATGTGCTCATTATTAGAAAATTTATTTTGTAATTGAACGCATTATATCTTCCATTGAAATTGATGCTGGCCGTCCAAGGCTCCCAGAAAATCAAATTGTCTGTGCTTAAGTTGCTAGCTTCATTTATGGATTTGACTCAACCCTGGATTGTATAAGGTTGGAAAATTGTCTAAATTTTATATACGGAATAAAAATTATTTTCTTAATAAAAATGTTAAAGTCTTAAGATTGAAAATAAATAAACGTAGAAATAAATATATTAATGAATAAATAAGCCTGAGAATGTATGTGAAAATTACATCATAAGTAAATTAAATAACTTTATACTCTAAATCTTACATACAATTAATAATAACCGTGTGACAAAACAAATTGAACATAAGGTAAAATCATCCAAATTGCTAAATAAACAGTTTTTCTTTTAAAGTTGTAAATAAATCTATTTAAAACAGCTGTTGACAAGATTAGATAGACACTTTTCTGAAAATGTTAATTGCAAAATAAACTTGAAACTTACATAGGTGTTAAATCATACAAGCTAACTTTCAACTTTAGGACACAATCTTTTGTTAAACCAAAATTGAGTAGGAAATTGAATTTAGAGAGTAAAATTAATTAAGCGTCTACCTTAATGGGCAAAGGGTAAATATTAATTGACTCACTGATAGTGTGACGGGTGCCGCTATCGGAGCAGAACATGATTACCCTTCAGGAGCACCTGATGTCACTCTCTATTTTCATGGGAGTTCACACTATGAGTGCCTTAGTTCTTAATGTTGTCTTTTTATTTCCGTGCACTGTAGCTGTCTTACGTCCTAGTTTTGTCTTTGTTTTTATCTGTTGCCGTTTTTGACATGTCTTTGGACTTCGATTTTTGTAGTCATCGCTTCCCTTGTTCCTTCGGTATTCTACTGCCGTTGTTTGATTGCCACGTGATTGTTTGGTTGCTATGTCGCGGATATCCCTGTATTATAGCATTTCAATAGTTTTATAAGTACATTCTGTTGTCAGTTTCAACAACACAGATACAAATTACCACACTTATTTTAAACTCTACCTTATTACAGATGAAAAAGAAAGTGTGTATCATCGGTGCCGGGGTCGCTGGTCTGGCTGCCATTAAAAACTCCCTTGACGAGGGTTTACAACCAGTGTGTTTTGAGAAAGATGAAGAAGTCGGAGGGTTATGGAATTATCACGATATACCAAAAGATGGCGACCCTAGTATATACAATTCATGTAGCATCAATACAAGCAAAGAGATGACCTGTTACAGCGATTTTCCTATTCCAAAAGAATTCCCGAATTTCATGGCACACAGACACTTCAAGAGATATCTTCAGCTGTATGCTGACCATTTCAATCTGAGAACTTACATTGAATTTCGACATTTTATTGAAAAAGTCACCAAAGCAGACAATTTTGAAGACAGTGGGAAATGGGTTGTGACTTACAAAAAATTAACCACCAACAAATCTAAGACAGAATATTTTGATTGTGTTATGGTATGTAACGGACATTTACACGAACCAAACATACCAGCATTGAAGGGGTTAGAAAAGTTCAAGGGCAAGGTATTGCATACACACGATTATAAGGATTTTAGAGGATTTGAGAAGAAACGAATATTGGTTGTTGGTATTGGTAATTCTGCTGCAGACGTTGCTTCTGAACTTAGCCGCCATGCTGAACATGTAAGTTTGTAATAATAAGAGTCGGAAAATATGAATACTAGTAGATATACGAATTCTATGTAGTATTCCCCAAAATGCTACTATACAAATGTTATCATTTCCCCAAAATGTTAGTTTGTATAAACAATTACAAACATAATTATTTCTGCTGAACAACCAAAGTAAACGCAATCCTAACAACAAATTGCCGTATGCTTTACGATCATTATGCGGTTCAAGTATTGTTTATCGCAACCTTCCTCATCACTCATCAGATATCACTTAAGAAAATAGTTACTACGGGTTTCAGCTAAAACAGGCCTACAATCACGTCAGTCTCCCTCAATAAGTAAAAATGCAGGGGAGTAAACTGGGATGGTTTTCTATTCTCGATTCAAGGCTGACCTATGAGTTGCTTTACGTCTTTCTTTATAAACATTTATAGAGCCTTATTTGAATTATCTATTTCGACTTTCATCTTCTGAATTATTACATTGTGAAAAGATGAAACACAGATATATAAGATTTTCATTATTAAGACTCGAGGTCCCGCATCACAACTGGTTTCTCATTTAAGTGCGAATTAATGGGGATGCTGAGCTGTAAATTGTATTGTCTATTCGTGACTTGTAAGTCCAGTCACACTGTATAATAATTTATGATTTATTTGCATTTTCTTGAGAACTCGTTCAACCTTCTGTAAAACAAAATAAGCATTCAATATCATTAATCCAAAGCAAATGCTGACATCATATGCATTTTTTTCAGGTTTATATGAGCACAAGGACCGGAACTTATGTAATCCAAAGAGCTACCGACGAAGGTGTTCCATTCGACCACAAGGCAATGACACGCTTTGGAATTACTGTACCATTTTGGCTGACGAAGCCTTTTGCCTTTAAGCGATTGAACAGCAGGTTTGATCATGCTAAATACAGTCTGGCACCGAATGGAAAATTTGGACTGAGTGTTGTCACAATAAGTGACGATTTGCCAACTAGAATACTTTATGGAACAATTTCCGTAAAACCAAATGTGAAAGAATTTACTCAAAATGGCGTTACCTTTGATGATGGCACAAAAGTCGATAATTTAGACGTAGTCATTCTTGCAACAGGTTTTAAATTCAGTTTCCCGTTTTTAGACGACAATATTGTTAGAATCGACAACCATTTTCCATACCTACACGAGTTGGTATTCCCAGTAGATCTGTATCCTACAACATTGGCAATAGTTGGTCTTGTACAGCCATTTGGCGCCCTACCACCGATTTTAGAAATGCAGACAAGATGGGCTGCTAGGGTCTTTTCAGGAAATTGTCAGCTGCCAAATCCATCAGTAATGATTTCAATTGCTAACAGGAAACATGACTTCATGAAACGTCATTTTCCTGAATCTCCTAAATACAGTTTACAAATTCACGCAGTTTCCTACGTAGACAAAATAGCTGGATTTCTTGGCTGTCGGCCACGTCTAATGAAATATTTTCTAACCGAACCGCTTTTTTGGTTGAAGTTATTTTTCGGACCAGCTTCGCCTCCACAGTGGAGATTAGATGGACCTGGGAAATGGAAAGGGGCACGCAAAGCTATCGATCAAATCGAGGAAAATACCTGGTTTCCTTTGAAGACGCGCGTTGCAGGAAACGGGTCAAAAGATGGGCTATATGACGGATGGATCTGGCTTATAACCAGACTAGTCTTTATCATGGCTGCACTTGTCGCCCTGTACATTGTTATGACACGTAATTATGTCACTAAAGATGTGATCTAGTTAAAACCTCCAGGTGAACCCGA
Source organism: Modiolus philippinarum (assembly GCA_002080025.1). Taxonomy (NCBI): domain Eukaryota; kingdom Metazoa; phylum Mollusca; class Bivalvia; order Mytilida; family Modiolidae; genus Modiolus; species Modiolus philippinarum. The sequence continues at coordinate 54,895 of MJUU01016750.1, read as the reverse complement.
TTAGACTTTATAATTTCCATTTGTCAACATGATAAAAGTTCGTCTTATCAGATAACGAATTATCATTTTGAAACACGAACAACATCGTTTCATAACAAGGTTAAATAAGACCATCTAATCCTTTTACAAGACGTTTGATGTAATTTTGACCTGCTTGTATGTTAACTTCATGATTGGTAATAAAATGTAATTACTTAGATTGCTGGTTAATCATGTATTTGTTTATATCATTTTGAACTTTTGGCTTCATTTGTCGTTACGAAACCTTGGCCAATGTCAAAAAGAAACTACGCTATACACCCACGCACACAGAGTCGGAAATATACGATGAGGTTTAATCGAAATCCTCTTTTCACTGTAGAATATCAGCACTGAGTGACGCACCAAACTGCGTTTTGGATCTTGATGTTGCACATATACCTATTTCGATGACTTGCATCTCATCAGTGCAATTGAAAACCCCATTCCAAAGTTTACTGTTCTACATTTAAATAAAATGAAATTTAGTCAAAAGTAAAAAAAGAATAACAATAATGTACACTATGGTATAAACAGATGAACCGGTATTGTATAATAAAAGGAAAAGATTTCATGAAGATCAAGATTATTCTCAATATGAAAATTCAGTCGTTGATTGTTCGAATATCGATGTGGAAAAATCAAAAGATCCTATATTAAATAACTTTACAATTCCATACTTCACCAATTTACTGAATAAAATTAAATGAATAAGGATGACCCACGGTCAAGTGAAATGCGACACTCCAGAAACTGAGATCAGCAATATGTGTGTCCCGAAGGAAGACTAGAATGCGTTGTCGTTATTTTCCTCAAACTCGGCAGAGGGACGGTATAAGCTCCAAGGTTAACAGAATTCTGAATACGCTTATATTAACTAAAGGTTGAAATCAGAGGGGTTTTATCCCTTTTCTTGGTACTCAGAACTATTGTTTTATGCCTATTCTAAGATTTGCAGAACCCCTGGTTTCAGTCAACAGAATGGGACTCAGTTGTCGTGTTTTTATATCTTATCTTGCAATTTGTTATCAACAAACGAATGTCGAGGCAAAAAGGAAGAAGACAGAAAATCGAAAAATCAAAAATTAAAAAAAACTTAACAATACAAAGCCATATAAACGAAGAAAACGGGACTTAGATAAAACAAAGAAAAAACGCCACAAAAAATAAAAGCACTAGCAGTGTGAATCCTCCCAAAACTAGAGGAATAAGGTCTCTGGAAGAGTTAGCATTATCTTCTTCTCGCTTGTTAAGCCTGGTTATTCGTCATAGTATGTCTATTTAGACCTGCTGAAGTGATAATTACAACAGTGTTTCAACAATAATTTGGTGTGCGTTTTGAGACAGTTACTGTTGACGAAATAGCTGTTATTAAAAGCACGATTTACCATGCGCCATGTCATGGGAATATTGGAGAAGTCAACTAAAGTCTAGGTTATCACGGTAATTAAGTTTTGATTTCAGGTAAAAAGACCGAAATCAATGCACGCATAAAACAATACAATACGCACTAAATTATCATTGTCTTTATAAAAAAAAATCAAACAAATATTTCACATTGAGTTTAAGCTCAAACATACAAACAGCAAATAAATATTCCAGGAAACATTATTATGACTTTATTATTCGACTATTTCGGTAACCCAATATAGAATCTAGTAAGAAACTTTTTTAAAAGTCCCCCAATGTCCACTTCATAGCTGCTACCATAGATTTGTAATAGTTTCAAAGATATAGATGAATCTATTCGGGGATTATTAATGCAAACGGGAAAACTGGAATTCAAGTTCAACTATTTTCCCAAATATTTAAAACGATAGGATCATCTATACAAGTTGTGAAATTAGGCCACTTGAAATATGATCAAGTAAGCTTACAGTGATAATTAGCGCGCCATCACTCAACTGTTTTTTGGGGTTTTTTTTTTTTGCAAGAAAGATTGTATTCAAGACAACTGTTAGTTTAAGCGATTCTGTTCTAACTGTATTTAACATTGGCCCTATAGGAAAAACATCATTTTCATCAACTATTCTGAAGCCACTGAAACATATTCAACCAAACTTAAAAGGAATGATGTATGGAAGGTCCTTTACAAAGATTGCTAAATTATCTCCGATTCAACTAAAACATGGCCGCCATTGCGGAACATAGTTTTACAAGGACCCTATGGGATAATCATATTTTAATATTCTTTTCTGAAACCCCTGGAGAAAATTAAAACGAACTTTACAGGAATGTTGTATGGTAGGTCCTTCACAATTTGCTCATTTCGCTCCGACAAAAAACATGGCTGCCAGGACAGAACTTTTTAGTTTAACATTAGACACTAAGGGAAATCACCTTTTTCGTTATCTGTTCTGAAACCATTGAAGCAAATTTAATTAACTTTGCTATAGTGACAAGGAAAGGGCCTTTCCAGAAATTGCGTTGTTAACTGTAGAAAATCATATTTTGATATTCTCCTTTGAACACCTTCCCCCCAAAGCAAATTTAACCAAACATTGCAGGAAAGATGTATGGTATGTCCTTCACAATAGTTGATATTTTTTCACACAAATTGCTTATCTGCACTGAAGAGACATAAGTTGTCGAAATGTGCATATGCAGAAACTTCATTCACAGTTACTTCGGTATCTTGTTATTCTTTCCGATCTGAGAAAAATGGCAGCCAGCACAGAACATAGCTTGACATTGGACCCTATTTAGGAAACACCATTACCATTATCAGCTATGAAACTATGGAATATTTTATGAAAGGATATGGAGTAAATGAACATGAGACCATAACACATATGTTAACTCCAAGTGCAATAATTTTAATGAGCTGTATGGCCATTTCGGAAATTAAGTCCTCATCAGCAGCACTAGAAACCAAACAAAGGAAATCCATATTCAAAAAATGTTTAAAATGCATAAAACCAAACAAAATCCGAATAATCAGTAATATCAAATATAGCAAAGGACAAAACTACGATGGAGGCAGTTAATCCTTTGGTTTTAGAATTTACATAAATTAAGATAATATTAATTGAACAAAGTGTACACATGAGATATCATCTCATCAAGTAAATTTTACTAAACTGTACTTGAATTGTGTAGGGAAAGTCTTCTACAAAGATTAATCATTCCGTTCTAATTCGACAAAACCATGACCACCAGCGCAGAACATAGATAGAACAAGTGTGGATCGTATTGCGAGGCAATACCAAGTCCTTTATCGGTAAAAAAGGGCTTTATTACACTAGCAAAAATGGAAAAATATGTTTTCAAAGTCCAAGGCCCATAACTCTTTCAAAAATCAATGGACCGATACCAAACTTAATCTTGATCTGTAACTTATTAAACTGGACTCACATACAAAATATCAGATCAATATCTGCAACGGTTTAGAAACTAGAGTCCTAGAGACTGAGCCTGTATCGCTCACCTGACAAAATGTTGAACAGCAGGGTTTTCGATGTTCTGCACCAGGTGGCCATGCTTTTTGTCCGATTTGTTTTTCCCATAGGGTCCAATGTTAAATATAAGTTCCGCGCTAGCGGGTATATTGTTTGTCGGATCGGAACAAAATGGGCAACCTTTGTATAGGACCTTCCAAACACCACTCCTGTATAGTTTAGTTGAATTTGCTTCAGCGATTTAAGAGGGGTAGATTGAAATGATGTTTTCCCCGTAGGGTTCAATGTTTATTATAAGTTCCGCTCTTGCAGCCATGTTTTTGGTCGGATCAGAATGAAATGAGCAATCTTTGTAAAGGAACTTCCATATGTCATTCCTGTTAAGTTGGCTGAATTTGCTTGAAAGGTTTCAGGTGAGTTGATGAAAATGATGTTTTCCCATAGGGTCCAATGTTCAATATAAGTTCCGCGCTAGCGGCCATGTTTTTGTCGGATCAGAATGAAATTAATAATCTTTTTAAAGGACCTTCCATATGTCATTCCTGTAAAGTTTGGTTGAATTTGCTTCAGTGGTTTCAGAGGAGTTGATGAAAATGATGTTTTTACATAGGGTCCAATGTTCAATATAAGTTCCGCGCTGGCGGCCATGTTTTTTGTCAGATCGGAACAAAACGATCAATCTTTGTAAAGGACCCTCCATACATCATTCCTGTAAAGTTTGTTTGAATTTGCTTCAGTTGTAAAAGAGGAGTTGATGAAAATGATGTTTTCCAATAGGGTCCAATGTTAAATATAAGTACCGCGCTGGCAGCCATGTCTTTTTTTTTTATCCAAACGAAACAAGCAATCTTTGTAAAGGACCTTCCATACATCATTCTTTTAAAGTTTAGTTGAATGTGCTCTAGTGGTTTAAGAGGAGTTGATGAAAATGATTTTTTCCCATAGGGTCCAATTTTAAATATAAGTTCAGCGCTGGCGGCCATGGTTTTTGAGGGATCGGAACAAAATGAGCAATCTTTGTAAAGGACCTTCCATACATCATTCCTTTTAAGTTTGGTTGAAATAGCTTCAGGGTTTTCGGAGGAGTTGATGAAAGTGATGTTTCCCATAGGGTCTCATGTTAAATATTAGTTCCAGGCTGGCGGCCATGTTTTTTGTGGGATCGGAACGAAACGAGCAATCTTTGTAAAGGACCTTCCATACATCATTCCTTTAAAGTTTAGTTGAATTTGCTTTAGTGATTTAAGTGGAGTTGATGAAAATGATGTTTTCCCATAGGGTCCAATATTAAATATAAGTTCCAGGCTGGCGGCCATGTATATGTTGGATCGGAACGAAATTAGCAATGTTTGTTAAGGATTCTCCATACATCATTCCTGTAAAGTTTGGTTGAATTTGCTTCAGTGTTTTCAGCGGAGATGAAAATGTGAAAAGTTAACTGACGGACGGACGACGGACGCCGGATGCCAAGTAACGGCAATAGCTCACACTGACCCTGTGGGTCAGACGAGCTGAAAATGTGCGGAAAACTGATATTTTACTAAAATTGTCCAAGTCCAAGGCCTATCACTCCGTAAAAAATCAGTGAACCGGATCTAAACTTAAACTTGATCTGTAACTCTTTAAGGTAGACTCACATACAAAATATTAGATCAATACATGCAACGGTTTAGAAAAGAGGTGCGGAAAACTTATGTGGGACTGGCAGACGGACAGACGGAAGGACGGACGGACAGAGCGCAAACCTAAAAGCCCTTTCGGCTATCGCCGGTAGGGGACTAAAACAGCTATTAAACATTTTGTCAGGCGAGCGATACAGGCTTAGTCTGTTAGCCTCTAGTTTACTGACTAATTTGTAAAGGATATTTCCTACATTATTCCAGTGCAGTTTAGTTGAACTTGCTACAATAGTTCAGGGCAGATAGTGACATTGATGTCTTTCCCATCGAGTCCAATGTTAAACTAAGTTCCGCGCTAGAGGCCATGTTTTTGTCGAATCGGAATCAAATGAACAGTCTTTGCTAAACCACTCCTGTTAGTTTTCGTTGAATTGGCTCAGTGGTTTCAGAGGAGATCAGGAAAATATGAAAAGCTAACACATGAACACAAGCCGAATTCAACAGTGGCTGAATAACGCTAATTTCTTATCTCTTTTGCTGCTCATGGATGCGGCATCGTCAATAGACATTAAATTATCGAGCAAAGTACCCTTACAAACACTGAGATTCCGTTGCATGAAAATATACCAAAAGACAATAAAATTTATAATGACTACAGGGCACTCATAGAATTGATTGTAGAAAAAACTTGATAAATAAAATCGAGAGATATGGACATTTTTATTTACATACAGTTTGATTTTTGGAAAACAAGAAAGCCAAAATGTTAAATGTTGATAGTGCATGTATATGAGAAAATCTCACATGAACAAAACTGAAGAAACATAGAGAGCATATATCACAAGTGCGGGATTCTTTTTTACTGGCTCAACACTGCAAGAGATCCAAACTCTATTCTGAATGAGGAAGTAAAGGGATATGGAAAATATAGATGGGACAATATGGTAAGATTAGGCAAATGGAACAATGTTTTTATTGTTGTCATTCATCTTGAAGTCACAATCAGGTCTTCAGCAATGAGCACACGCTAATACTTCGGCTTAAGCGAAATTCACTCTGTTAGATATCTAATAACACAGCATCGATGTCTCTTTTGGTAATGGATGCAGCACTGACAACAAACATAATAAAAGGCTACACCGAGCGCAGCATGATACAACCTCATCATGTCGAACACTGAAATTTGAACAAGTATATTTTAAAATAAATGTAGACACAGTAAGGAGCTTGACAAAGTAATTTGATGGATTCAGTTAAGGGCTTAACACAATAATTCGCTGGACATAAACAAGAGAAAATAAAGTCCTTTTGATCCCTTACTGATCGAAAAAGGTAAGAACTACGCAAAATCTGTTGGCTATCAACTAAATGCTTGCATCGAGAGAAATCCAAAAAAAAATCCTATTGAAATCAGATGAAAAATAAAAAAAAATATAGCTTTATTTGAACAACTGCAATTTTGGCCCTCTTTGACCCCTTATAGCTCAGAAATGGTAAGATAAAAGTCAGTCTTTCACCACTATTCGAACCTTACCTTAAGAGGAATCCAAAGTAAAATAAAAGAAAATGTGTCCATGGGACACGGATGCCCCAGCCATACAAATGTTCCGGCAAACACGAAGTAGATGAGCAACAGACTTGAAAAGGGGACACACAGTTTAACTCATCATACTTAAGCTTCAGACCAAATATCAAATTATTACTACATACACAGGCTGAGAAATCTTTGACGAAAAATTTCAATATAAGGGTACAATGGCAAAAAATGACAAGGCGGTAAACAGGAAGTAGATGAGTGACGGACTTGAAAAGGGGAGACACGGTACAACTCATCATACAAAAGCTTCAGACCAAATATCAAGTCATTCCTGCATTCACAAGCTGAGAAATCTTTGACGAAAATTTTCGGACGTACGTACGGACGTAAGGACGTACGTACGGACAAGGGTAAAACTTAATGCCCCGTCGCCTAAAGGCGGGGACATAAAAATCCATTTTATATCCAATGAAAAATAAAGATTTTACATATTTATAAAAATTGTAATTTTTGGGCCCTTTGACCCCTCATTGTTCGAAAACGGTAAGAGCTACGCAAAATCCGTTGAATACTACTGAAAGCTGAGAACAAGAGGAATCTAAAGAACAAAATCCAATCGAAATCCGTTGATAAATAAAAATTTTATGTAATCTGCATATTTGCAATCATGGCCCCGTTTGGCCCCTCATAGCTCGGAAAGGAAATAATTTATCAAAAATCTGATGGTGCAGTCCTGTTAGGGCCCCATTTAACTCATGGACGGTACATGCGATTTGAAATCCGTTTATAAACTACTGATTGGAAATTTAATAAAGAGCACACTGAAAGAAACCTCATCAAAATCTGAAAAATTATAGATATTCTAAAGCCCAATATATGAAAACATCAAATTTGGCCCTTTTTCAGAAATAGGTGGGACTCCAATACAAAAAACCAGATCCAGCCTTCCCTTTGTGCAAAGGAATATTGTGTTGAAATTTCATAAGGATTGGTCTACCAGAACTTCAGTTACCACACGGAAACGAAGTGTCTACAGACGCCGACGCCGACGACGACGACGCCAATACCATACCACTATACAACCTAATTTTTTTTTTTGTTGCAGTCGTATTCAAACTACTGTTAAGGTTGTGTTAAGCCCCTGCCGCTGCTATCACTAGTCATCATCATAATAATTGACAGCTTATTACTGTTTCTATCTCACACGTGAGAACAGAGTTTTTCGTATTCCGATTCAAAT
>MJUU01016750.1:31370-42789 GCA_002080025.1 Modiolus philippinarum | reverse complement strand
ATTTTCTTTTCCGTTTCGTACTCATGTTATGTCTTTGTTTCTTGGTGTTTCTGATGTGGCCGCTGTCCTTTGATTTTTCGTTTTTAGACTGATGGTTCGGTTCTCACTTACTTTATTATGTGTCGGAAACACCATAACCGTGTCTAGATGTTATTCGCAACATTGAATGCTAGCAATTTAAACACCATGACCTTTCTATGAATGATAAGTGATGATCCCTCATAGTTAAGAGCGACAATAAAAAATGATGATTTCCATTAGCAGGGATTAATTCTGGATACACTTGTGAAATTGGAGTGGGATCGGATAGAACGAAAAGTGGGCTCATCACTGTTATGCAATTCACATCAACAAGTGGCTGTCTGTCCAGAACTATACTTTGGAATATTAATTGAAGAGAGTCAACTTATTCATGAGATCATAGAAACAAGTCAATATATGAAATAATAGTTTAATTTATGTATTTATGTATTTTAGAGTTGACAGTACAAAGTATTCAACTGGATGTTTAGACTAAGCCATACTCAGTGAAATCTTGAAGTAAGGTTTATCCCGGGTCAATAGATGTTATTTTGAGTTGTTATGGGAGTTCATATCGTTTGTGCTAAAGTTATTGATGTTTTGTTTATGAAGTTTGTTTATCTTGTTGATGTCACTGTACTCATGTTTATCTTTTTTTTTACAGATTTGAATCTCACTATTTTCGAAAGTAACTTCTACAGCATAACATATGCAGAAAAACTTCATTTGAAAGGGAAATTGAATGCAAAAGAATCGTGTCTAAGATTTTTTATGCAAGGTTTGGTTCAACATTAAAGTAATTCCAAATTTTGAAAAGATAAAATTTCATTTATTATCAAACTTGATCATATATCAATAGGCCTTTTCAAAAAATTATTTGGTCCGTCCTTCCGTCCCGGCATTTAAATACAAATAAATAGTTCCGGTTATCAATCCAACACGGCAATTGTTGTTCATCCTGTACAGTTCATAAAACTGATCATATTTAGATTACAATGTCATTGTTTACTGTGGTTTACTGTGACACTGCACTACTTTTGTTATAATATAAAATGTTTTCAGAGTTTAAGTTGTGTATTGTTAGCCAAATCGGAAGCGAAGAGTATTTGTACCTCTATTTGATGGGAGAGTTCAAATCCAGTAAAAGATAACAACACTTTTTGAAAAGGGCTATACTTTGAGACACTATTTTGTTACATTTTAATGGTTCTATCAGATAAACTAAACAGAATTTATTCCACCTGTAAGTTCTTAACGTTATTTTCATTTTAAAAATATTAGTTTGATCTGCACTGAAGAGACATAAAAGTTGTCGAAATGCGTATATGCAGAAACTAAATTCACAGTGACTCCAGTATTTTGTTATTCTTTGTCAAATATGGAAAGGTAAAGTAAGTTAGAGTGGAACCGTTAGTCTAAAAATGAATAACAAATAGACATAAAGACATCGTACAAGCAAAGAAAGAGGAAAAAAAAACACACACACACATTAACAACACAGACCAAAATAAAAACCATGGGTGAGATCACTTTCACCGGAAGAGTAAGCATCTCCTGCTTCTTATAAGAAACCCGTCGAGTCAAATCCGGAAAAAGTCCAATCAAGTAGAGTAGACAGCAATCAAGATTTAGTTTTTTTTACTTACTGTTGAAATTAATTCAATCATTCTCATTTCGTTTGATACCTCTAGTTACCTCTAGTTACAAAGTTACGAGCATTCAAAGTCAGGAAGTTCATTCAAAAGACTTTCGGGTTACCTTACATTTATGAAAAAAAAACTTCAAAATACCATAAACGAACTTCACTTTTATATCTCTTCACTGCAGACATAAATCAAAGAATTGGAAGACCAAAAAATCAGAACATATGAAAAAGAGCTGATAGGGTGAAAATTACCTAAACTGCCTAACAGTAACGTCCATTGCAGCTATGGACAGAGCATGCATGACCGAGAGACTCCTTTGCTAAATAATTTTTTTCAAGATATTGTAACCTGATTTTACTTTGAACCTTGTAATATCTAAATTTTACAAAGCTTTGTGGACTAGAAGTAATACTTGCAAATGTTTTTTATCTAATCTGCACTGAAGAGACATACTTGTACCCTGATGGTATTTACAAGCCCAATAGTCAATACTTCGGTGCTGGCTCGAAATCCCGTTTTATTTGAAACTTAATTGCAATAAAATCTAAATCTAACAAAATTATCTCCCACATGCACTTTCCTTAGCTTATTTGCTAATAAATCTTTCGAATTTGTGTTCGGCGGAAATTTGTTTTATGTTAACGAGTAAGCTAGTGTCGTGTACATATTTTCCTAATCAGCACTTGCAAACACTAGACGTTATATGATTAACAAAGTACCGAAGTCACTGTGAATTGTGAATTTAATTTCTGCATATGCGCATTTCGACAACTTATGTCTCTTCAGTGCAAATTAAATAAAAAAATTTGGAAAGCCATCAACCAGAATTTGTGTAAAAGCTGATGGAGAACAAATTGCCAATATAATCTAAATATGAAGGGTCAAATCAGTTAAGGACAGNTCCATATCCTTTCGTAAAATATTTAATACAGGAGTTTGTCTTTTATTGCAGTGTGGAGTTGGTAAAACAATTCCCCGTGGTAGAGATGTATGCTCTTTATTTTTCTTAGATATGGTGTACTTGTACATGGGATAATATCTCATGCGTACACTTTGTTCAATTACTATTAGCTAAATTTATGTAAATTCTAAAACCCAAGGATAAACTCCCCCCATCGTAGTTTTATCCTTAGCTATATTTGATATTACTGATTATTCGGATTTCGTTTGGTTTTATGCATTTTATATCATTTTTGAAATTATGGATTTCCTTTGTTTGGGTTCTAGTGCTGCTGATGAGGAATAAATTTCCGAAATGGCCATACAGCTCATTAAAATTAATGCAGTTGGAGTTGACATATGTGTTATTGTCTCATGTCCATTTATTCCATATACTTTCGTAAAATATTGCAAATGTTTTTTATCTAATCTGCACTGAAGAGACATAAGTTGTTGAAACTACATCTGAAATTATTCCATTTACAGTAACTTTGTACTGCCACTTGGCCGATAATTCTACTCGTACTTGTACCCTGATGGTATTTACAAGCCCAATAGTCAATACTTCGGTGCTGGCTCGAAATCCCGTTTTATTTGAAACTTGCAATAAAATCTAAATCTAACAAAATTATCTCCCACATGCACTATCCTTAACTGATTTGCTAATAAATCTTTCGAATTTGTGTTCGGCGGAAATTTGTTTTATGTTAACGAGTAAGCTAGTGTCGTGTACATATTTTCCTAATCAGCACTTGCAAACACTAGACGTTATATGATTAACAAAGTACCGAAGTCACTGTGAATTGTGAATTTAATTTCTGCATATGCGCATTTCGACAACTTATGTCTCTTCAGTGCAAATTAAATAAAAAAATTTGGAAAGCCATCAACCAGAATTTGTGTAAAAGCTGATGGAGAACAAATTGCCAATATAATCTAAATATGAAGGGTCAAATCAGTTAAGGACAGAGCTATACAAGAGCTATGAATGCAGAAAAAGAAAGGCTGACCAAAAAGGACCCACAGCTAGTACCGAAATGTATCAAATTGTCTGCTGAAAACAACCTGTTCTGAAATTTTGATAGATATGTTATCAATCAAAACGTTTATTAGAACTCTTCATTATAGAATAAAAAGGATAACAGAAAAAAAACCTACCATGGCCAAAAACACATGCCACAATGTACCAAGGAACTACACAAGACAAAAACAAATAAAAGACAAAAGACAAACAATGATAGGAACTATAGCTATCGTTATAATACCTTTTATCCAAATCAAGTAGTACCCTTATTTCTTACAACAAAATAGGTATCGCTCTTTGCAAAACAGGGATCTACAGGTCACTCTTCTTACTATAGTGGAGGGAGGTCGTGACCATTGCCGTATGATTGCACAGCGTATCATCCATCGCCTCGGTACATTTAGTCCCGGAGGAATAAATGTTAAACAGAATGTCGTAGATTTATAGACATTGTTTTATGTCTACATATCATCTGTTGTTTGTTTTTGGTAATGTATTAATTGGGTTGTAAATTTTGCAAACATTGAATGTTTTCTATTCTTTCGTGTTTTTGATGTTCCAATTACAGGGCTTATAATTTTTTAGTTTTGGAGAAGACATTATATATTGACACGTGTGATGTATCTGTTCTCTTTACACCCTCGCAAAAGTAATTAACTCAAACAAATTGGGCGTCTTCTCACTTGTATATTTATTTTAGATGTTATTTTCATTTCACATTTTTATTTCGTGGTTCACCATATATGACAGCTACAGAAACATTCTCATATGCTTTTTCTGTTCCAAGATAGTGGTCATTGAGTTAGTAGTCTACCTGTATTGGGTTTTATTCGCATGTTTATAATACTATAGGGAAACGGGATATAGAAAGGGGAGGTTTGGGTACCCATAAACTCGTTTAACCCTACCACTGGCTTTTGCTAGTGCCGGTACCAAGTCCGGCTATGCCGAGTTCCTATCGTTATTTATGTTTGTCTCTTGTTTTCATTATCGTTTTTCTGGTGCAGTTTGCTTGTAAATTGTGGCATGTAGGTGTTTCTGGCCATTGTAGGTGTTTGCTGTTATCCTGTTTTTGTAATGTTACTCTATCTATTTTATATGACGTTCAGCTTTCTCGCAACTAGTATTTTTTTTTCTCACCTTTGAGACTTTTAGCGGTGTGATATTTGTCTTTCTTCCGTAAATGGTTGTTTTCCGTGCAAGACAGCCAATAGAAGACAAGGTCGCGTGAAGCTGTCTTACACGGGTAAATGTCCAATACAACGTTCCGATTTGTTCGACGTCATAATTGTTACCATGATAAACTCAGTGAATTGAATTATTTGACATCACAGTTGGAATATCCACAAGGAATGGCAAGTTTTACTTTCCTTCGGGTTGTTCGTTGTATTTTACTGAAGAAATAGCTTCTTACACTCGACTTAAATTAAAGATCGGGATATCTTCCACTTGTGTGAGAAATCCTTCGTCTTTTCCCTCGTTACACTCGGGAAAAGACGGAATTTCTCAAACTCGTGGAAGGTATCTCTTATCTTTTATATGGTCTCGTATAAGAAACTCTAAGTCTCACACCACCCAATGTGAGACAGCCTCGTGCATACTATGACGTCATTTACGTCATGGTGAGTGGCTTAGTAATGGCGGATGGTAAGGACAACATGACGGCACCGAAAGACGTTTTTATGAACAAAAGTGAGAAAATTAATCAAACACAGTTGAAAATGCAAGATTTAGAAGTCTTAACACCCTCGGTTAAGATTTCAGTGGTTCTCTGACTCGGAAAACCTCGTCAGAGAAATATTGAAATCTTACTCTTGGTTGTCTGAGATTTCTTGATCTTGCCTTTTCACCGGTGTTGGATTCATATAATCTCTCTTTGCACCTTTCTAATGTACTAAAAGGTAGATTGGTTCAACTTGGCATTGTTGCAAGAATTTCAGCTGGAGACAAGAATAATCCAAGGAGGAACCATATCTGATTTATCCCTCTTATTAAGTATTTACCACAGTTTTTCTTGTGGAAGTTTCAGAGGAAAGGAGTGCTTGAAGGGCGTTTTTGTCTCACCTGCGACGATAGTCGCTGGTATTACTTTCCGGCGGCAACGGCGGCGGCGTAAACTTTCCTAAAACCTTAATAACTTTTAAAGTATATCACTTATATATAACATCTTGTGTCCACAGGTAGCTGATGGTTTGAGTTTTCCAGCATCACATGTTTCAGATGACCTTGACCTTGTCTTCATGGTTCAATGACTTCATGAAAATTGCGACATAGTTTTACATTTAAGTCCTTTTCTCAGGATTTGTAATGCTTAGATGTATGTTATTTTGTGTATTGATGTATCTTAGTGCGTACATGCCAGTCTGTCACTTGTCAATTGACCTCGACCTCATTTGCACGATTCAGTGATTTCGTAAATTTTGCGACATAGTTTTACATTCAAGCCAATTTCTGGGTCATTGTAATGTATAGAGACACCATATTTATTGCATAGTTATAACTTAGAGGGTACATGCCGGGGTACATGCCAGTCTGACACCTGTCATCTAACCTTGACCTTAATTTCATGGTTCGGTGACTTTGTTAATTTTTTACATTCATGTCCATTTCTCAGCAATTGTAACACCTAGACATATGATACTTGGCTAATTGTTGCATCTTAGTGGGTACATGCCAGTCTGACAACTTTCATGTAATATTGACCTCACTTTCATGGTTCAGTGACTTTGATAATTTTTTTTACATTTTATGTAATACATTTATGTCCATTTCCACTGTAACACAATAGACACATCATTCTTAGCTAATTCTTACATCTTAATTGGTACATGCAAGCCTGATAACTGTCATGTAACCTTAACTTCTTTTTAACAGTCCATATTTGGTGTATTGCTATAACTTAGTGTATGACTGCCTGTCTGACACCTGTCATGAAACCTTGACCTCAGTTTCATGGTTCAGTGACTTTGTTATTTTTTTACATTCATGTCCATTTCTCAGCAATTGTAACAACTAGACATATAATACTTGGCTAATTGATACATCTTAGTGTGTATGCCTGTCTGACGCCTGTCATGCAACCTTGACCTCAATTTCATGGTTCAGTGACTTTGTTATTTCTTTTACATTTTATGTAATACATTTATGTCCATTTCCACTGTAACACAATAGACACATCATTCTTAGCTAATCCTTACATCTTAATTGGTACATGCAAGCCTGATAACTGTCATGTAACCTTAACTTCTTTTTCATGGTTCAGTGACTTTTTGAATTTTTTAGCAATTGTTAAACCTAAACAGTCAATATTTTGTGTATTGTTACATCTTAGTGCAAGCTATAGGATAAATGTCAGTCTGACATCTGTCAATTGACCATGACCTTAATTTCACGGTTCAATGACTTTGTAATTTTTAACATTTATGTCTATTTCCCAGCAATTGTAATTCCTGGACTTTCCATATTAGATTGGTTGTTACATCTAAGTTGACAGATGCCAGTCTGTCAAGTATCTTGACCTTAATTTCTTGGTTCAGTGACTTTGTGGATTTTTAAAATTTATACTCATTTCCTAACACCAATACTCACAACATTTTTAGGTGTGACTTCTAAGATGATGTATGTTAGCCTGGTGCTTGGCATTTAACCTTGACCTCAGTTTCATGGTTCATTGACTTAGTTAAGTTTTAACATATATGACATGTTTTTGAGAATTTTGTGAATTTTTTTGTGTTTTGATTTTTGTAATGTTTTTTGGCATTAATTTTCTTTTAATATATTTCATCAGATACTTAATAGGTGATATCAGCATCAATTTTCACAACCTTATTAAGTTCATCCTGTTTAGCAGGCAATGTTAATATACAGGCGAGACGTATCTGTGTCTACACTTGTTTGCTTATAGGCATGTCCAGCAATATACCTTTGCTAAGCAGAATATGAGGAGACTAAGGCCCTAAAACACTCGAATCAATTTTATCACTAAAATTGATATCAAGAAATTGGTGGATATCCTCTTTCAGTATTGTATGACATATACTGGGTGATGGATCAAGTGTCTTTGGTAAATTGATATGTTATTATAACTCCCGTTTAACAAATTAAACAAGATTTAACATTTTATACATGTTTTGTCCAATTCCTGATTTTTTACATCGGAAAAGCATCATAACTCTTGCTTACCTTGGTCCAATCGAAAACGGCATAAACTGCAGTGATGAAACCATGTTTTCTGTAGCAAACCTTGTTGGGTCATACACCTAATTTAAATTATAAAATATTAAATGAGACCTTGAATATGCTGAAGCTTAAAGCGAATTTATTTTATTTAAGTCTATAGATATCGAATGGTTTACATTAAGAACCTTAAGAACAAGGAAGCCTACATAATGTTCACACATGTTTTTCTTTCTTCTTTTTTAAAGACAAAGCATCTATAAGAAAGCAATTGACAAACACTTCAATGATATCGTATATATTATATTCAGGCCAGAGACCAAACATATTTTCAAAAAGAAATGAAGCAGACCTCGACCAAATATGAAATCATATACAAGCAAAGAAAACAGTATGATTTTTTTTTCAACAAAGGACAGTTTTAGTCCAAACACCAAAATCGTGACAAATATGAAAGTGGTACCACAACAAAGCTGAGAATATTTACACGTTACTAGTGACCAAAGAAACTATCACCATTGAAATCTCGCATGCAAAGTGAACTACATGTACAAAGGTATGAGAACTTTGGTTAGGCGTTGGTGTTTACAAACAAAATATTTAAGAGATATTAGTCACCAATTTAATTTTCGGGTCTTCCAAATGTCTGGTTCAAATATCAAATTTTATGGATGTCATCAATTTAAGTAGCTGTTCTACTGCGCTCATGTTATGATTTTAATGCTAGCTGTTAAGTTTATTGCTACAATTCTTGAAGTAAAATGTGATGTGTCAGTGATTTTTTGATGTCGTCAAACTGAAACTGTCATTCAATTTAGTGTTGCATTTGCATTTGCTTGCTTTGAGTTGTCATATAACATGTTTTCTATCATACTAATAATCAATATGTAAAACTTTTTGAACTAAAATATCAAACATAGGCTCCAGACCTCTGGCTCCTTCCATACTTCAGGATTTCGTTGTAGTGCATAAAGAGACACAGCCATTCTTACACCTACAAATGAAAGGATAACGATCATATACCATTGAAAGTTTCACATTATCGGGAAGATTTCACAAATGGAATCAAATAAAATTACACTGGTACAAATAATTAGACAATCTGGCAAATATTCAATTAAAAATCCCAATAAAATACGGGCAAATACTAATAGTACCGCAGTGAAGTATCTGTTTCCATTTTGGAGTGCTAATGTCTAAATCTTTTAGGGGATGGTCACTCCTCAGGTTTTTGAAACTCTTTTGATTTTCCAATCTAATAAAAATTATATCTACAAATTGTTCCTTACACTCACTTCATGGTAGCCATGCAGTGAGTGTAAGGAGCATTTTGTAGATCTAATATTAATTAGATTGCTGATTCTCTTATTTTTTTCCATCATGATGTATTAGAAAAATCTGCAAACTAACCCTCATTTTTTTTCAAAATGAGATTGTATATATCTTTAATAGATTTGTGACAAAATTTGATGAAGTTCTTGATATACATGTGTACCTTCATTGCATTGTAAAGATGTTTTGGTCAGTTTATTGCAAAATGAATGAAAAGTCTGTAGTAGTTGCGATTCCCAACAAAATTTCATGCACTTAAATCTCAAAAACGGCAACACTGATCTATCAATTGTTTTTTGCTTAACATGATGTATGATCGATGTTCTAATAAACAAAAGTATTAATTTAAAATCCTTGATACAATAAACTTAAGGAGTGACCATCCTTATTAAAGACCTTACATTTATCTTATTTTGAACATCGAACTTTTTTTTTCGTAACATATGCTAATTTCCCTGAAACTTAAGGTTTAAATAAAAAACACGTGAAAAAGTCTACAATGTACATTGCACTTTACCTGCAGGAATTAAACGTCCATCTGGTAATAATATATCTTTTTCAGCACACCTTGATATATTTGGCACCGGTGCAAACATCCTCATACTTTCTTTTATACACATCATTGTATATTCTAGTTTATTTATATCTTCCCTTAAATAAATATAAAACTAAAATGTAATGAAATCGAAGCAATAATAAGTGCACCAGTCAAACTGTCAAGCGAAAATTTTGTGTTAATATGTCAATTCGATAATTAACTGGAAAATATCTATTCTCATAAGTGAAATAGAAAAATTCTAGCGATTTGTCAAATCATGGTGACGACCATAAAACTTCTGTAGTAAAAATTCAAGCAAATTGTATCAGAACATTGGCCAATAAGTGTTTGAGACAATAATTTCGCTATGTGTATCAACAATACAGGTACGAAGATAGCGAATAGTAGACGCTATATTTTAAGCCTGGGTTGTTGGAATATTACTTCTAGTGATCATCAAACTTGACGTAAATTTTTTTGCCTTAGGTAATCAGATATATTAATATGGAGGAACAAATCCAGGTATGATGCTAATGATGTTTGAATCACCCATGTCTTTGATTTCGAGCTCATATAGGTATACAAGTTGAAGGCAGTCATTGAAAAATCACCATCAGTATCACTGAAATTAAAAGACTTAATTAGTTTATTTTCCTTTTTCTTCACTCGACAGTGTATTAACATGGTTTCTTATGAACAAAGGAAAACGTGATATCAAAATTGACTTCTGTAGCACTTTTCCTCTTAATTCGACATGCATATTGTCATTTATGAATTCCACCTTTGCAAGTACATCTTCCTCTCTACACTTTTGTTAGAAAAAGTGTAATGTTTAAGCATTTCTAGGACATTTCTTCACTTAGCACCAATTTAACCATTTTTAACCATGAGACATAAGCTGTCGAAATGCGCATATGCAGAAAATAAATTCACAGTCACTTCGATATTATGTTATTTATTACCACTGGGTCGATGACTGTTAGTCCTCGAGGGTATTTCACCAACCCAGTACTCAGTATTTCGGTGCTGACCCGAAAACCGACTTTATTGAAACTTGTAATATCTAAATTTAAATCTAAGGAGTATCTCCCTCATGCATAGCTCTATCATTAGCTGAAATCCTTTTCGTTATCTGTTCTCTATCAGCTTTCACAAGCTTTCCGGTTAGTGGACTTCCATATGTTTTGGTATGATCTGCACTGATGAGACATAAGTTGTCAAAATGCGCATATGCAGAAAATAAATTCACAGTCACTTCGGTATTATGTTATTTAGTAATGAAAGGCAAATTTCAATCCAGGAACTGGTGTAGTAGAGTAGAGAAAATCGTGTTTTAGCGCTCGCAGAAGTTAAGCTCAGTTGAGGATGGATACAGAATAATTTTATTTCTAAAGAATCCACATTTGATTTGACAATTTGTTGTATTCGCTTTATCATACTGTATGTCTTCATTTGCGATTAATAATCAAGTCAGGAGCATTAGGAGATTAGAAAAGGTTTTGTTGTTAAATTGGCAGATGTCCTAATGCACCTTTGTTCGTAACTTGTGTAACTAAGGTACCCAGCAGATACACGGGTGGTTGTATTCTAATCATTTACAATTATTCCAGAAGACAATTATTCTGGAAGACAATATCAATGTATTGAAAGTGCGCTACGGAAAAACGGTTGAGAAGGGCTTCTGTGTTTTATAAAGCATTATGGGAAGATCAGACGAAGTTAATAAAAGAAATGTTGAATTTA